>WWET01011443.1:0-14743 GCA_011038615.1 Limnodynastes dumerilii
TCCCAAGCAGCACCAAACCGCTGTGTTTAATATGTATCGGAACCCACAAGCGGACACCAGGGATACGGTAAAACTGTGACTCTTTATTCAGTTAAGAAATTTGGAGCTAAATATTGCTATTGTTCACTAAAGTTATCTGTGGAATTGAAGTATATGGTCTGGAGGAATACACATGAGCATCTATTGAGGATTGATTGTCCACTATTTGAAGAAAATACTCTTATCATTCCACATCTGATGAGTGGAGTAGTAGTGTGAATTTAAATAGTCTCAGGAGATAATCTCCAGGTGTTTATTGAAAGTATTACTGAATCAATTTTTAAACAATTTTATTGTTACTTGTTCTATTTAATTGATGTTGTTTTAGTGTTTAGAATAAAATATGTGTTTCTGACCTTTATGCCAGTGTAGGTGTTCATTAATGCAACTATTCCTATATATATTGTTTAGTTAGTTGTTCAGTGTATTCTA
Source organism: Limnodynastes dumerilii (assembly GCA_011038615.1). Classification (NCBI taxonomy): domain Eukaryota; kingdom Metazoa; phylum Chordata; class Amphibia; order Anura; family Limnodynastidae; genus Limnodynastes; species Limnodynastes dumerilii. Next base: position 472 of record WWET01011443.1, read on the forward strand.
ACCAATATTAGCGCTGTCTATTAGGTCTTTTTAACCATGAACTTAAGGCCACAGACATAGGCCCTGATTCAGAGATTGAAAATAAGAACTTAAAGTTACACCTGGGCTAAACCATGTTGATTTCAGGGGAGTCAAATTTCATTTGTTGCAACAGTATTATAGTTAAAAGGTGATGTTTCCCAGCTCAAGTCTATTTAGCAGTTTAAAAGTGAAGCAGATCAGGTATCTGTGTAAAAGCAAAGCATTCTCCCTGCATGCATAGAATAAAATTAACTTGACTCCCCTGAAATCAACATGGTTTTGCCCAGGTGTAACTTTAAGTTCTTATTTTCAGCCTCTGAATCAGGCCCATGGTCATAAAAGTTAAGGTAGGAATCTGGACATGTAAGTGTCCAGATTTACTATTTTTAGTGAGTGGTGCAGGGGGCATGCACTCCCCACTATGCAATTGGCCATAATGACCTCTGGATCTGGCCCAATGTCTTTAAAGGAACATTTCTAGATATGTTCCTAGTTTTACACTACATTGTTAGCTGCATGCAGATTCCCCCATCTGCATACCATTCCTTCTCTTCAAATTTGCAAATCATGTAAGAACGGTCTATGATTCACTATAGAGGGCTTTAAGAAACTCAGTTTTCCCCTTAATGTTAATAAACAGCTGGGCAGACTGGATGGGCCATGTGGCTCTTATCTGCCTTCATTTTCTAAGTTTCTATGCTTGTAAGTCAGATCTGTGAGCCATTGACTAATGTAGAGAGATTTAACTGGTGTATTGCTACAATTGTATTACCACTCTCTATTGTTTTTGAAAGTGGCAGTATAATTTTTTTTAGATTACTCTGTACCTACATCTAAGTAAATTCTATGCAATATTTTCCCAAATGAGTGGAAAAGAAATATATACATTATATTACCTGTCATTGGGCCGGATATACGCAATCTATGTATCGAAACGATACGCAGATTACGTACAATAGCTACTACGCATGCGCAGTAGCTATTGTTTATTGAATTACGTCCGTCTATGGAAGACGGACATAGTTCTGGATCTACCCCATTGTTTGTAAAGTTTTACTTGTAAAGTTATGTGTGCGGATATCCAGAATAGTCAAGAATCAAGACTACAGTTGATCTCTTCGCTTACTTATGTACGCTATGTACTTCAGTCAGCTGTGAATAGGTACTGTGCATGGTAAATTCGGCTTTTAGGAAAAACTTAAATGAGTCATATGTTAACCCTCAAGTAATACTGGGGTAGATCCAGAGCTACGTACGCTGCTAGCGTAAAAGTACTAATACTTACTGCGCATGTGCGCGGCAGATGTTAAGCAACGTAACTCAGAGCGTAATGGCCAGTCACGTATTTTCAGCGTAACTATGAATAAAGGTGTGTGCCAGCCATACGACACCCGTAATTATGCTTCGGAGGCGGGGTAAGGCATTTAAATTGTGCAGTATGGGCGTGCTTAGGCTCGTAAATACATGCTGCCTATACGTACGTCAGAACTTACGCTGTGTAAAGTTAAGATAGGGTTCGGGAAGCGTAAAACGGTCAAAGTACACACATGCAAGGGGAGTAGACAGTAAATATGCTAACGTAAATATGCTAACATAAATACGCTACGCTAGTAAATGTAATGGAAATGTAGCTCTGGATCAGGCCCACTGTGTCCTGTAATCAACTCTTTTCATACCTGAACTGCAAACTAAAATATGGCGTTACTAAAAATGGTGGAATTTATTTTCCCACTTCCATTATGTCAACCAATCCCCTCCAAATTACACCCATTCGGGGGACCAGGAATTGATGATGTCCATCTACATCTGCTGATATGTCTTCTACTTCCAAACCATTCATCCTGGACATCAAAGTCCTAAAAGAATAAATATTGATGGAATTTTACCATCCATCACCTTCCTTATTTTTCGTCTGTCTGTACTAGAGATTCTGGGATATCTGACAGATCCGAATTTTGGGGTTGCACTTCCTGCTTTCTGTCTCTGACAGGAAGTATCACAGAGGGCTGAACATAGAGGCAGGGTTTTGGAGCCTTTTTTGTTTATTAAACAACTACAACTTTATTAAGGGGAGCAAAATAGCAGAACAGAATGCCTGGGATGAGTAATATCAGGGGTGCAACTATAGTGGGTTTTATGGGTACAGTTACTATGGGGCAACCATCCTATTAGCAGCTCCCCTGCAGCCCTGCTGATGAAACAATCCTCACATGCCATTGCTGGAGATACATACAAGGTAAGAAAGATCACAGCAAGATAGTTAGGGACCCAGTTGGCCACCCATTGGGGGTTTCTGATAGCCCAGAAATACCCCTAAATGAATTATTTTAAAACACAGACAAAGAAGAGGAATCCCACCACAGGGAAGTTACTATAACAAGGATGTAAGTTTCGCCAAATGTTTTACATGAAGTGACAGTGTGAGGGATCCATGTATTCACCATTGTCACACACAGAGATTCCCATACTCATGCACATACAGGGTCGGACTGGGGCAAGAAGGGCCCACCAGGGAATACTGTGATGGGGGCCCACCACATAGTCAATGGGTGTGGTCAAAAAGTCATTGCCGGAGGATGCTTGTATCAATAAAAATTGCAAATAAACTGTTTCAGCTGTGTGAAAAGCGTTATACTATAAATTTTCAGTTACAGTGACCCATATAATTACAATGAGTATCCTACTGAACACAAGGCAGAGAACATACTACTGATCACCATACAATAAGGACAACTTAAGATAATAGCAACTTCATGCTAGTTACCGCCATACAATACAGACTATATCCTAGCTATTGCCATACCATACACACTGCACTCTAGTATCACCATACATTACACATTGAATCCTAGTTATCACCATATAATACACATTGCATCCTAATTATCACCATATAATACACATTTCATCCTAGTTATCGCTATACAATAAACATTGCATCCTAGTTATCATCATATAATACACATAGCATCCTAGTTATCACCATACATTACACATTGCATCCTAGTTATCACCATACAATAAACATTGCATCCTAGTTATCACCATACAATAAACATTGCATCCTAGTTATCACCATACAATAAACATTGCATCCTAGTTATCACCATACAATAAACATTGCATCCTAGTTATCACCATACAATAAACATTGCATCCTAGTTATCACCATACAATACACATTGCATCCTAGTTATCACCATACAATACACATTGCATCCTAGTTATCACCATACAATACACATTGCATCCTAGTTATCACCATACAATACACATTGCATCCTAGTTATCACAATATAATACACATTGCATCCTAGTTATCACAATATAATACACATTGCATCCTAGTTATCACAATATAATACACATTGCATCCTAGTTATCACAATATAATACACATTGCATCCTAGTTATCACAATATAATACACATTGCATCCTAGTTATCACAATATAATACACATTGCATCCTAGTTATCACAATATAATACACATTGCATCCTAGTTATCACAATATAATACACATTGCATCCTAGTTATCGCTATACAATAAACATTGCATCCTAGTTATCATCATATAATACACATAGCATCCTAGTTATCACCATACATTACACATTGCATCCTAGTTATCACCATACAATACACATTGCATCCTAGTTATCACAATATAATACACATTGCATCCTAGTTATCACAATATAATACACATTGCATCCTAGTTATCACAATATAATACACATTGCATCCTAGTTATCACAATATAATACACATTGCATCCTAGTTATCACAATATAATACACATTGCATCCTAGTTATCACAATATAATACACATTGCATCCTAGTTATCACAATATAATACACATTGCATCCTAGTTATCACAATATAATACACATTGCATCCTAGTTATCGCTATACAATAAACATTGCATCCTAGTTATCATCATATAATACACATAGCATCCTAGTTATCACCATACATTACACATTGCATCCTAGTTATCACCATACAATACACATTGCATCCTAGTTATCACAATATAATACACATTGCATCCTAGTTATCACAATATAATACACATTGCATCCTAGTTATCACAATATAATACACATTGCATCCTAGTTATCACAATATAATACACATTGCATCCTAGTTATCACAATATAATACACATTGCATCCTAGTTATCACAATATAATACACATTGCATCCTAGTTATCACAATATAATACACATTGCATCCTAGTTATCACAATATAATACACATTGCATCCTAGTTATCGCTATACAATAAACATTGCATCCTAGTTATCATCATATAATACACATAGCATCCTAGTTATCACCATACATTACACATTGCATCCTAGTTATCACCATACAATACACATTGCATCCTAGTTATCACAATATAATACACATTGCATCCTAGTTATCACAATATAATACACATTGCATCCTAGTTATCACAATATAATACACATTGCATCCTAGTTATCACAATATAATACACATTGCATCCTAGTTATCACAATATAATACACATTGCATCCTAGTTATCACAATATAATACACATTGCATCCTAGTTATCACAATATAATACACATTGCATCCTAGTTATCACAATATAATACACATTGCATCCTAGTTATCGCTATACAATAAACATTGCATCCTAGTTATCATCATATAATACACATAGCATCCTAGTTATCACCATACATTACACATTGCATCCTAGTTATCACCATACAATACACATTGCATCCTAGTTATCACAATATAATACACATTGCATCCTAGTTATCACAATATAATACACATTGCATCCTAGTTATCACAATATAATACACATTGCATCCTAGTTATCACAATATAATACACATTGCATCCTAGTTATCACAATATAATACACATTGCATCCTAGTTATCACAATATAATACACATTGCATCCTAGTTATCACAATATAATACACATTGCATCCTAGTTATCACAATATAATACACATTGCATCCTAGTTATCGCTATACAATAAACATTGCATCCTAGTTATCATCATATAATACACATAGCATCCTAGTTATCACCATACATTACACATTGCATCCTAGTTATCACCATACAATACACATTGCATCCTAGTTATCACAATATAATACACATTGCATCCTAGTTATCACAATATAATACACATTGCATCCTAGTTATCACAATATAATACACATTGCATCCTAGTTATCACAATATAATACACATTGCATCCTAGTTATCACAATATAATACACATTGCATCCTAGTTATCACAATATAATACACATTGCATCCTAGTTATCACAATATAATACACATTGCATCCTAGTTATCACAATATAATACACATTGCATCCTAGTTATCGCTATACAATAAACATTGCATCCTAGTTATCATCATATAATACACATAGCATCCTAGTTATCACCATACATTACACATTGCATCCTAGTTATCACCATACAATACACATTGCATCCTAGTTATCACAATATAATACACATTGCATCCTAGTTATCACAATATAATACACATTGCATCCTAGTTATCACAATATAATACACATTGCATCCTAGTTATCACAATATAATACACATTGCATCCTAGTTATCACAATATAATACACATTGCATCCTAGTTATCACAATATAATACACATTGCATCCTAGTTATCACAATATAATACACATTGCATCCTAGTTATCACAATATAATACACATTGCATCCTAGTTATCGCTATACAATAAACATTGCATCCTAGTTATCATCATATAATACACATAGCATCCTAGTTATCACCATACATTACACATTGCATCCTAGTTATCACCATACAATACACATTGCATCCTAGTTATCACAATATAATACACATTGCATCCTAGTTATCACAATATAATACACATTGCATCCTAGTTATCACAATATAATACACATTGCATCCTAGTTATCACAATATAATACACATTGCATCCTAGTTATCACAATATAATACACATTGCATCCTAGTTATCACAATATAATTACAGGGAAGGTGGCCGAGGACCACAACCAGCTCTGCAGCGCGGGGGGGGGTGCAGGCTTCTAAGAGAAGCCTCCACCCCCCTGGCAAAACGGGGGGGGGTGGCAGACGCTTGGGACAACAGGGGACTCCCCCCTGCAAAAAGGGGTGGAGCTTACAGACACCAGGGCCCACCGGGGATTCCCCCGGCTCCCCGGTGGGCCAGTCCGATGCTGTGCACATAGGCAGGGCCTGATTAGCCAATAGGGTGACAAGGCTGAAGCATAGGGCGCCAGACTCCAGAAGGGTGCATTGAAATGTGTGTATGTGAGAGAGAGAGATCGAAGGCAAAAATAAAGACTACAGACTGTGTTTTAATGACAATTTATAAATTTGTTATATCACATTTAATAAGACACATGATAAAAAAAAAACATACAAAAATGCCATATAATGTAACTGTAATCTCATTCCTAAAACATAAATATATAAAATTGATTAGAACTGATGTCCAATATTAAATATACATATGAAGAATGAGCACACAATGTGTTGCAGTCCATAGATGGAATATAGATTTTCAAAGCTGAGGATCTAGCTATAAATAATTAAAAGTGAATGTTCAACAGGTATTGGAACGTGATGGCTGATGAATAGAAAAGTGATAAATCAAGTTGTGATGTGCTGGTAATGAAGCTAAACACGTGGAGGCCCCGATGATGGATATTAATAACTGTCAATAAATGATGGCAAATATTAATTGTGATGGCTGATGAATTAAAGAATAGTTAATTACGTTTTAATAAGAAGGAGAGGAAGCAAAATAAGTGAATGAGTAGATGTAATATGCAGCCATAGTATGTTGGTAAAAAAAATGTGCACGTGGAAGCTCAAACAGTAAGTCTCACCCACAAAGAGGTGATGGTCTCTTACCTGCAGATGGACTGGCGTTCTTGATGATAATGAATGTGAGCAGGGAGATGATTTAGATTGGAGCCTTTGGTGTGGACAAATAAGCAGGGAGTCTATGAATTAGTAATTTGAATGATGAAGCTTCCACACAGTGCTATTCAATATAGGACACTTGCGGTCCGATTGGTAGGATGAAATATGCTGGAACGCAAAAAAGGGATACAGCCCAGGCAATCAATTTTGCTCCTACCGATATTTGGCTGTCAGTAAGATCCAGATCCACCAGAAATAGTTAAAATCAGTGTCAATCTCTTTAGAATGAATCGTAATTAATAAATCAGAAAGGAAATGTGTAGTCCCAAATTGGAAATGGATATAATAGCATAAGTTACAAAAACACTCTTATGCGTTTAATCACTTGCTGTGATTTTTTTCAGAGGGCTAGTGTATGTCCCAGCAATGGGCAGCTTCTTTTATAAGCAGTCTTTTCTAATCAGAGACACCTGAAGCAATTAAATGAGCTGTACTTTTTTTTTTACAAATAACTTCTTTAAACTTCATGATATCAAGGTGTCAAATATACACAACATATATACAGAATATTAAATCATATAAACAACATAGATGTACTTACATATGAACATCTAAATAAATAAATAAACATATAAATAATATTCTAATAATTGAAAAATGAAGTGAAAAATAATAATATAAGATAAGGAGACAGAAAATGTAGCAATATCTATGAATACTTTGTAAAAGAAAATAAATCGTTCACATCTTAAAGAACATAGAAACATAGAAAATGACGGCAGATAAGAGCCACATGGCCCATCCAGTCTTCCCAGTTGTTTAAAACTATACTGACCATAGTCCCTATTTACCCTCAATTTAGTTTGAAATTTAGGATATACTTATAGTTATCCAAAGCATGTTTAAACTGTTCTACTGTGTTCTCCTCAACCACCTCAGATGGGAGGCTATTCCACTTATCTATCACACTTTTAGTGAAGTAATTTTTCTGCACATTTCCTCTGAATCTACCTCCCTCCAGTTTATATTCATGCCCTCGTGTTCTATTACACCTCTTCCTTTGAAAAGTGCCACCCTCCTCTAGCCGGTCACAACCATTTATATATTTGAAAGCTTCAGTCATATCCCCCCTCTCCCTTCTCTGCTCCAAGCTATACATGTTTTTCTCCCCTAGCTTTTCTTGGTATGTTTTGTGACACATGCCCTGGACCATTTAGTTGCTATTTTTTTCAACTAATGTATTTATGTCTTTCTAGAGATATGGTCAGAAGCATCTGAGTTGCTTTTCTCAGTGTCAAAAGCCTTACTAAAAGCTAGATAAGCTATGTCTACAGCTCCCCCTTTATATACTACTTTACTGACCCAGTAAAAAAATTCAATAAAATTTGTGTGACATGATCACAAAAGTGATCCAGGTAACAACAGGAAGTCCTCTTATATCGGCGGTGAACTGTTTCCTCCGGTACTGTGTATAGGTAGTCATAAAAACCACCATGTGCTCCTACACATTCCCTGTATGCCACCACAGAAATGTAATATATACTTTTGCAAAATAAAAGACGTGATAAAAAATCTGATCTACTGATACTTATTTGAAAGCCACCATACACTAAAAAGGAATATATAAAGGGAATACAGTCTTCCTACGTATCGTCCGCAAAGGGGTTAATCTATCCTCCAGTTCTCACCTTCTAATACAGTGTAAAATAGAAGTGAATAACCTAAATATCCAAATTGCAATGAATACACAGTTGGCTTCAATTTACAACATGATTATAACAATGATTAAATATAGTACATCAACACCATCAATAAACAATTATGTGAAATTAATAGACGTTAACCCTTACAAAGGGTAAAATAGGGCATACAATAAAAACAAGTGATAATATACTAAATAAATCCCATGATAATATTAAATGAATAAATATATAGCACCCATGTAAAAATGAAGCTTGATATTATCTAAACATGTTTAAGTCTAAACATAAATATAATGATTTTATATATGAAAGATTATATTCTTGTTACCCTGCTTTAATATGCAGGATTTCAAGTTTAATCTGTTTTATTATATATATTTTTATTTTGTTTATATAAATAAATGTCTTCCAGTGATTGAGATTATACCCAACTATAAGCAGATGTTGAATGTTTTTTAATCAAATCTTCTACTTAAATATGGAAGGGGGTAGGGAATGAATATACTTCTGAGGAAACCGTAAGGTTATATGGAGAAATGCATCAAGGTGCGAGGAGACCAGCGTTTCAAGTGCACTCAGTGTTCCTAATCTTTTACACCAACTGCACCAAGCAGCTGGCACCAAACCACTAACGTCAACTATCTAACATCGGTATTTACTTCATTCCTGGACTCCCTCTCCAATCTTTCCATGGCGGTGGATGGTCAGCGGTGTCAGGGAAGCAAGTACTCCCGCTGTGGTGCTGGGTCCATTGTCTCCCGCAGCTTGGTACATCGTGGTAAGAAACCCCTTCTGTTTTTGGGATTTTCAATCTTTGTCCCCTACTGCACTGACCGCTTATCCAGACACTCAATACCATCCCAAGCACAATCAGGAACAGTGCCTTTTGAGAGCCACTTTATTCTTGTGGTTCTTAGGCACACAATTACATCTGAAGCCGACGGGCCGGTCTGTGCTGTGCAGTGTGGAGCTCGTTGTACTAAATATACTTCTCCTTGGTACATATCCCTAATTAGGTTTTGCCACTACCGACGCATGGGAGTTTGTTCTTTGAGAGGACGTTTTTTCAAGTTTATAGATTGCCTGACATTTGGATCATATTGCTGCTTTTGGTGGACATTAACATTATCAATTTATTCACCATCACTGAATTTTTATTATTGCCTTAAGAAATTTGTTTGGGTCCTAACTATCATTCCATCTACTGACTCAACTTTTTGGGAGCAATTTCTCCATTATATTAGTATATGAAACTTATTTAAATTAATACACATGCATCTACCATTTTAAATTGATCCCTGCAGGGTTGAAATAAATTGTTACAATCTGTGTGGTTTAATGCAATAATCTCCTGAGTCCTGATTCTAAGATTAATGTGTTTTTATATTCATGTTTGTTTTAATAAAGTGTAATTTATCGCTAATTACTGGATTGTGTTAATTCCATAAAGTGTTCGCCATATATATTCTTCCTTGTTTGGTCTTGTTTTTTACAGGGCTGGCAATACCTGTTTTACTGTTTTATGGTTTGAGCACTTTTTGGGATTTTGTAACTAATTTTATTATATTATTTTTATTTCACTATTCTATTTTGACTTATACAATTTTTCCTCTATCCTCTCGAGGTATCTCTCTCTCTCTCTCTCTCTCTCTCTCTCTCTCTCTCTCTCTCTATACACACACAAAATGGAGGTTGCTCAAAATCTATTTATAAGGTAATATGGAGCAAGTACTGTGAGGTATGGAGAATTTACACAAATACAAAAAAGACACCTCAGCACTCTTGCAATTACCCATCAACAAACCATAACTTTCTATCTTTATAAAAAAAAGTCAGAGAATTTGTTACATTCATCTGCAGATATATGATAAGCCGCTCACAGAGAGCAGAAACGCGTTGGTGGAGTAGGAGGTCTTGATGATCCGTGGAAGACAGATAAGACTTTTGTTTTGTAACAGTGTGAAGTTTTTGGGCCCTTTTTTAACATCTTACCACCTGTTTTGAATATTGTTTCACTGTCTAATCCTGTGATCTCAGACACTACATAGTGGTATATCCTACAATCAACTTTTTTATGTACCTTTTTAGTGTTTTTAAAAATTGATTATGTAAGAATAAAATATTTAAAATTTTATTATGAAGAAGGGGAATTATATTCTGGATTAGAGGTTTTTCATTATATGCATAAAGCCCAAGGGGCTATTCGGTGAGTTGCTTTGCTGATCACCCTTCATATGGTTCCAGTTTATACTGCACAAAGATTTGTGTCCTTTCTTTTTGAGGTATACCAATATATTGGAGGACACAACAGTGACAGCACATACAGGAATCATCCACATAGAATACCTATATGCTTTAAGCTCAAGGGGCTATATGGTGAGTTTTTTTCCTCTTGTGACTATTCCTGAATTTCGTGAGATACTGCGCAAGATCCTTCTCCTTTTTCCCCTTACATCTGCACAGCCGCACGGACGAATTGGAAAATACAGCCCAGCGGCATCCTGACGAACTACCGTCCCCCAAGATGTATCCCTGAGAGGAATATTTGATGTGGGCCCTGAGACACAAACTATGTGCATAAAGCCCAAGGGCTTAAATGTGAGTAGAACATAATTTTATTTGGAATTCGTTTATATACTGGAAGTTTCCACACAAGGATCGTTTTTTTCATATACCACTATCAAAAACTCTATTGAGATAAAAGAAAGAAAAATACCATCTACTATTCAAATAAAGAGAGAAACATTGCTTATTCACCATCTTTTATTTGAAATAAAGAAAGAAGCATTGATCATTCTGTTTAATGAGTAGACAGCGCACATAAGGATTGCAAAACATATTTTTTCTGTATATTTCAAAAGCAATTTCGATTGTCCTTTTGACATTTAGGGAGAATTATAGGACTCCCAGCTTTCCTTAGTGATGCCTCTATAAGTGGGGTGCCAATCAGTTCATAATCAACCTTATTCTGATATGATAAGGCACCAGCCACTTACAAGGCTTCTCTGTTTTGGTGGTCCTAACTGTCAGAGTCCCAACTTTGGGTGATATATCATGTATTTTTAAATTGAGAGATCACCTCTGGCAGAGGTCTCCAAGTCTCCAAAACAGCCACTCTGAAACAACACCCCCTGTCAGTTTCTATCCCAGACAAGCTTTAAAGCAAATACACAAAATGGAGGTATGTACAATTGCGATGAATGCAATGTTTACAATATGCGAGTATATACAATTAATTACATAACATAAGGTTAGACCAACATTTCAGTTTTTAATAAACTTTCTTTAGGGACAATAAAAAACAATACACAGTGAAGCAAATATATAATTTACATCCCAGGGCAAACCACCTCTTTCATTACACGTGTATGGAGATTTTGGTACCGGCTGAATGCCACCAACCCAGAAAAACAACAATCTTTAGGCGCTTAGAGTAATGCTTGTTATACTCAATATAGCAAGAATATTATATTCCCGGTATAATGAGTAATAAAATATATATATGTGTATACAAATATATATATATCATATATATCAAATGTATCCCTGATGAAAGAGCCGATTAAATAGGCTCTGAAACGTCGGACCACACGGTGATGTCTCTGTGAGTTTGTTTGTAAGACGCCAAGTGCCGGACACCCACAGATATATATACAGGACGCTTAACCAGTCAAGGCACGGGTGCAACTATATGAGGAGTGGAGTGCCACACACAAAACTGTTATATATATATATATATATGGGGAAGCATGGGGAATATGTTGCAGACAGGAAGGATATACAGCAGTGCTGAGTATATCAAATGTATTGGTTTAATAGGGTAAGGGGTTAGTGAATTATGCAGGAATATCAGGGTATAATATACAATAAATAAAAACACACGTTGGAACAGGAATATTTTAAACAATAAAGAAAAATTAATAGATCTTAAAAAAAAAAAATAAGAAAAAAAAGAAAAGGAAAAGGACCGTTTCTATTAGGTTAGTGGGTAGGAAAACCGATGTTTATATCTTTTTGGTACAGGATCCATTTTTATTTCAGCCAGAATGCTAAAATATAGCAAGACCCAGGTATTTCACAAGGAGTAATTTATCATAACACCAGAAGCTATTTATAGTCAGTTCCTATAAACTGTTTTAAATAAGCTCTCATGAGCTTTGCTTGGTTTGCAACCATTTTATAAAGATATTGATTTTTGCTTTTAGAAACTGAAGAATGAATTTAAAGACATTTCACTGCCCAAACAGAGGAAACTGCAGCAGTTTGTACCGATTGAATTTAAATAAGTTGCACCACTGTGATAGAAACTAGTCCTGTATTACACAAACAATTAAAAATCAGTGTAGCCTATATTTTGTTAGGGTGTGATAGATTATTTAGTGGACGCTGCTTGGTAGGCCCGAGGTATATAGAAACTAAAAAAGGAGAACAAATACCAGCGCTAGCCACAAAAAGTTTTTTATATATACTAATAAGGGGAGAAAACCCTTATTAGAAAAGAGTACACCCGTATATGAGATATCGATGGTGCCTGTAATAAATTATATGACAACCTTCCAATAGTTGATAATAACAAAAACAATTTACTGAACAATTTAATGTTCCAATTTAAAAAGTTAGTATTTTAGATTAACTGAAAATAGAAATTTAAATCAGTAGATAACAATAATGCAAATAAATAGTTGCCTATAAAAACTAGTAAACTAGGGAAGCTGATGATAAGTAACAATTCCTGGTTAATTCTATGTGAGATATTATTTGGATCTTGCAAAATGATGAAAAGACAGTCAATATCAATTGAATAATATTAGATGTTGTTGATTCAGATGTTGATGATTCCAATATTCAAATCTGTAGTAAGTGTATTGCGATCAGCTATCAAGCAATATCAAGCAATTCAAACAGTTCAAATTGATATGTTAGTGCTGTTCCAGATGGTAATGATATAGCAAAAATCTAGATTTTATCGTACTTATCTTGCTCTTATAGAGTAGATATAGAATCCAGGAGTACTCTTGCTATCTAGCAGGAAGGCGGGCGTCCCCACAGATAGCTGCACAGGCATGAAGCAGGAGACAAGTATTCCAATCTGTCCCAATAGTAAATAAAAGATCCCTTTTAGAGTGATTACTCAAATAAAGTCCACACGTAACTGCGCCTCGTTAGAAGATGTATCTTGTTGCTGAGCTGTTATGCTCCAATGACCCTGTCCCACTGCTTAGCGGGTACAAGGAGAGGTGGAGACGGGCTCAGAGGTCAGCTTAGGATTTCATCGCTCTAGTTGGCTAAAGAGCAGAACAATACTTTTGCCGGTAGGCTAGTAATAGCTGGTAATGACTAACGGAGCGTTGACCGAGGTAGGCAGTCTATAAATCGTGCATATGGTACGATATAGATCTTAATTTCTGACGCATTTCTTCCCTCTTGGGGATTTCTTCAGAGGAAAATTCATAAAGAATCGCAATACACTTACTACAAATTTGAATATTTGAATCATCAACATCTGAATCAACAGCATATAATATTATTTAACTGATATTGACTGTCTTTTCATCATTTTGCAAGA
>WWET01011445.1:0-12522 GCA_011038615.1 Limnodynastes dumerilii
GAGTGAACATCGGGTTCTTGATCACCTCCCTGATTAGGGCCCTTCTTCTCCAATCGCTCAGTTTAGACGGCCAGCAAGCTCTAGGAAGAGTCCTGGTGGTTCCAAACTTCTTCCATTTATGGGTGATTGAGGCCACTATGCTCATTGGGATCTTCAAAGCAGCAGATATTTTTCTGTACCTATCCCCAGATTTGTGCCCCAAGACAATCCTGCCTCAGAGGTCTACAGACAATTCCTTTGACTTCATGCTTGGTTTGTGCTCTGACATGCACTGTCAAGTGTGGGACCTTATATAAACAGGTGTGTGCCTTTCCAAATCAGGTCCAATCAACAGAATTTACCACAGGTGAACTCCAATTAAGGTGTAGGAACATCTCAAGGATGAGCAATATTGAGTTTCATGGCAAAGGCTGTGAATACTTATGTACATGTGAATTCTTAGTTTTTGATTTTTAATAAATTTGCAAAAATCTCCCAAAAACTTTTTCATGTTGACATTATGGAGTATTGGGCCAGATCGTAACCTACATACGCTAGCCGCTGATGTAAAATCGTCGATTTGTATTTACTGCGCATGTGAGCGACAGATGTTACAATATGTAACGCTGAATGTACGATATCGTAAATATGCTATGTCATCTAACGTAACAAGCCCATAGGTCTCGATCTACCCCATTGTGTAGAATTTAGAGGGAAAAAATGAATTTATTCCATTTTGGAATAAGGCTGTAACATAACAAAATGTGGACAAAGTGTATACTTTCTGGATGCACTATAGGTAGGACAGTAATTGCTGTAATCAACAATAAAACACAGAAAATGTATTTGTTGTTTAAATAGTGGCATATAGAAATATTTGGAAAAGGCAGGTACAAGAATTGTGGACTTTAACACAGAGATAAAAATAAATATATTGCCAAATTATGAAATGGTAAAAGTTCAAGCAGTGTTTATGTACAGTAAGCAATATTTCCCCACAAAATATTTTTTTATTTTAGTATAAAGATACTTGGAATTAGGAAAACTCTAAATAAAATAATATTATAGAAAAAAATCCACTCACCTTCCAGAGGAAACTCATTTTTTCCTCTGTATAGTATCCAGCTGTATTGCCACATTGCCTTTTTAACTCACTTATTCTGTGTAAGTCATCACATGTTAGAGCTGCAATGTTCCCAATGGACTTTCTTTTGATGTTGCATTGCTTGAATGAAATAATAGCTACATTCAACTTGAACTTTATTAACATACTGAATGAGGAGTCAACTTTATTGATTTTGCAGAAACAGGTCTCCAAGATTAATTAACTCATTTTTCATTTTATAAGATAGATACATTTTGCAGCTCACATGAAGTCAAGTGAAGATAGAAAGTATCAGGATATCCATTACTCATTACAACAATGCTTATGTGTACTTTCACACTGCAATTAAATTATTTTCAAAACTCAACAATTGCAGTATAAATGATTAAATTAAAATGTAATTTAATGTTAGATTAGTAAAGTGTCTTCTCATGAGGCCATGACGGTTATGCTAATGAAACTCATTTACTTATTAAATTTCTATTTCCAGTATATTGAGAAAATGGATACAACACTATAATATAAATACAATGAGACTTTTTCTCAGTTGTGCATATGAGATGTTTTTATATTTTATTGTTTATATTTTATTTTAACTTTTAAATCTGCCCAAATGCAGGAAACAGATACAAGCAAATGAGCAAGATTCTCTATTGTATGTAATCTAGTGCTATGGCAAAGGGAAAGTTAGTTACAGTTGTAAAAAGAGGAGTGGTGTGAGGTAAAGGCAATGGTGTACTGAACAAGTGAAGTCAATGAAACATTTTTATTGAAGTAGTGACTGATGTGTTTGAGGCAGCCTAAACCTAGACTCCCCTACCCGCAGGTTGACCCTAACCCTCCCCTCCCAATATCACATCATGCCAATTTGTGAACAAAATTTTGACCACTGTTTCACTTTACTAAAGAATTAAAACCATGTTATGTCATGAGAAGTCGTCCAATCTCTATACTGGGAAATAAGCAATCCCTCTTTCTCACTAATTCAATTAAAGACCATAGTAAGGTTATGTTATGTTCATGTGTTTAACTTATCAAGCATCTGGTATATGTATTAATTAAAATATACATAGTCATTTCTGTATACAGGTGAATGATAACTGTGGTTACACAGAGAACAACAGATTACACTTCAGCCTACATATTTCCATTATTAGCTATCCTTCTCTTAGGTTGCTGTCAATAAAAGCTTTTATTGTCATTGGACCGGATTCAGAATTAAGAGTGTTTTCCGTGCGTTCGTAATAGATCCGTACATTCATACAAAATACGTACGTTTTGCAAAATGAATACATTTCAAAACACTTCCGTGTTGTGAAAGCAGCCTTATCATTAGCGTGCGTATATGTGACGGAAGTTAAACGTTCGCATATAGATCCGCACGTCTACTGCATTACCACGCCTATCTTTTGCTATTTACATTCCGATTGACGCCTACTAATTAATAATCCGTCCGATCTTTTATGTGCGTGCGAATTTTTTGACGTGCGGAAATTACTTACGCATCTTTTCAATTATGCTTCGTATCTCCATGGTCTGCACATGCACCCTGAATAGAAATCACTCCACTTACGCATTTTGCGTGCGTAAGTTACCAGACGTTCTTAATTCTGAATCTGGTCCTTTATTATTAAAGTGTAGTTGATTCCAAAACTAATTACATTGTACTTTCCATTGTGTCAATCTGTTACAGCTGCCGTCGCTACTTGCGATCTCTCCTCGTTCCCCTGTTACTTACCTTCCTCTCAGCCGCGTGTCAGACTTTCCGGGACTTCCCCTCCCGACAGCCTGCATAGTAACGGCGTCCTGGTTACCTTTCACACGTGGGCGCTGCAGCGGTCGCAGGCGCGCGTTCCACGTAGTAAGCCTAGCAGCAGCAGCCAATCAGTGCATGTCAGTCCCTATATCAAACCCTCTGAGTCATGTATTCAGCGCCGGTTATAGCGTCTGTTTACTCAGCCTGTGACCTGCTATTTTTGTTCTCTCCTGTGCCTCTGCCTTGTGCTTTGAGCCAGTGATTTCTGAGTGTCCCATCCTTTGCCTTGCCTGTCCAGTCCCGTTGTCCCTGCTGTTCCCACCTTACTCTCTCTTCCACCTTAGTGTTTCAGTCTCCCCAGGTTTCCTTATTTTTCCCTGAGTGCATGTGTATGTTCCCTCCGGGGAGTCCCAACTTCTTGTTTGCTTGGTAGAGTGTTTGCCCCTTATTGTTCAGTCAGTCCTGTTTTGTCCAGTCCGTTTTTCCAGTCTGTTTTGGTCACGTTCTCCGTTCATTGTAGTTTGTTGCCGGCCAGAACCTTCTGGTCCGCCTCCTCCCCCTTTATTCTGCTATTATCTTTACTTACCTGTTTAACTCCTTCTCGCCTTCCTCTTCTCTCCCGGGTATTCTCTCTAGGGCTGTATCCTGACGGGTTCCTACCAGCTCCAGTCTATCCCCACCTCTAGGGGCTCTAGCGAAAACAAGGTCCGATCTCAGGCTCTACACTCTGGTGAGTTACCCGTCTCTTTCTCTCCTTCTCCCCGGTCACCCCGGTCCTCAGTTGAGGTAATCACGGAGTACCCTAACACCCGGTCACCCCGGTCCTCAGTCGAGGTAATCCCGGGGTACCCTCACTGTACCCTAACACAATCAAAGTACGCAACATCATCCTGTGCAGAGTGAATTTTTATTATAATGTTCAATGTCTTTTTGTAAAACTCTTTCACTGCCACTTGGTACAATGAAGCTAGAAGATATTTTGCATTATTTTAAAGTTATAGTAATCTACATTCAGTGAAATCATGAAAGAAAAAATGAATTCAATGCAATCAGTATATCAGTAAGCAGCCAGCAATAAGAATTTAACATAGGAACTTTTGTCACTAATTGTTTTTGACTATTCCCAATAACCTTTGCTACACATCTATGTAGCCATGATAGTGTTTGGAGGGGATGGGTCTTCACCTTTAATAGTTAATACTAATGCTAATGCTAATGCTAATATGCTAATGCTATTACTCTAGTGCTTTGTACTCTCACTCGATCATACTCAATACCCATTGTTACAAATGACAATATACTGAAGAGAAATAATTTGTAACTAACCAACCACAAATATCAAGCCATATACCTTAATATATTTATTCAGGACACCTATAAAGTGCTTGTAACATTGTAAAATAGCAGGCCCTGACCTTTACAATATTGATCTTATAAAATGACACAAGTCAGGAGATATACATGAAAAAATACTATAGGTTGAAAGAGAAAAGGAAAATTTGTGTCATTTAGAGGAATGTCTATTTTCAGTATAGCGATTGGAATATATCAGAATGTGGACAGATTGGTACAGCCAGTGGACGTTTGTGCTGGGTCAAAAAATTAGATTCGGCCATCTCCTCATGGATGTCCCAGTACTTTCTCAAGCTTAACATGGACAAAACTGAAGTCATAGTCTTTCCTCCTTCACGTATCCCCTTTACCCCCACTATCTCTATTACTATCGAAGACTCCTCCATCTCTTCCTCTACACAAGTCCGCTGCCTGGGCATCCTTAAATTCTCACTTTCCCTAACCCCCCACATCTGTGCCCTCTCATTGTCCTGCCATTTGCACCTCAGCAACATAGCTCGCATCAGACCCTTCTTAACCTCAGATGCTATTAAAATGCTCATCTGCCCCCTTAATGTCAGCCTCCATTTGCCCTCTTAATGACAGCCTCCATTTGCCCCCTTATTGCCAGCCCCCATCTGAACTCTTAATGCCCGCCTCATCTGCCCCCTTAATGTCAGCCTCCATTTGGTGTATTAGTGACATGTTTAATTGATCAGTCTCTGGGAAATGATTGACAGAATTCTTTATCAGACCCCTCCGGGCCTTTGATCTGGCTTCGGACGAGAATACTGATCTCCTCTCTGTCAGTGGAATATATTCTCATTCCTGGGTTCATTTATGCAAGTTTGCTTCATTGCCATGAGTTTATGAGGATGACAATAACGGCAAGGGATTCTGTCTGCCTCGCTCAGTGTCACGTAAAGTGCATCCGTATTCCGTGTTTATAAGTGAACACAGCTACCTTATTTGCTGATAACAGACGGGTTTAGGCTTTTAAAGGACCCGGAACACGACATTTTTTTCCTCGTCCAATGAAAATGGAAACAGAAAACATCATAGACTTTGAGAAAAATCAAGAGTGACACTAAAAAATCCACACCTGGACCAAACCATATTGTACTACAGGATAGGGGAGATTAAAGCTGTGAAAAGAGAATTAGAGTTGAGAGGAAATGTTTTCTAAGACAGCTTTAAATTACTGTTGAAAGTGAAAGATTTTTAGTATTTGTTTGCTATAAAGAAATGTACCTATAACTTGATTGAGCAACTTCCATTTTGTGTGTATACTGTTTGGGAGCTTGTCTGGGAGCAGCAGCTGAGAGGGGGTGTTGTTCCACAGCAGCTATTTTGGAGGCTTTAAGGGGTACCTCCAAAGGTAAGTTAGATCTCAATTTAAAAACACATATATATGACCCAACATTGGGACTATCATTGTTAGAGTTAGGACCACCATATGCAGAAAGGCCTTGATGGTGGCTGGTGGCTTATCATATATTTGCGCAAATATGTGTAACGAACATTCTGTGTTTTATTTTACAGATAGAACAGTATAGTCTGTTACTGGTTTATGGTAGTGTTGCTGGGGCTATTTTTCCCTTTGTTTCAGTGGCTAGCAGATTAACCCCTGCCTTTCATGCACCTGTTTACATTTACTTGTAAATTGATTGAGCAACTTCCATTCTGTGTATTCTCTCTTATCTTCAGTCTCTAAATCTGGTCCATTGTGCTGGCAACCCACACTTAATGCAGCACACAGGGTTTGAGAGCTATGAATAGCAACTATGATGCTTTGGCAGGAAACAAACTCTTTGATGTCAAAGATCAGTTGACCAACTAATGTTGCAATCCCGAGTCTAAAATATTGGGTAGCTGGGACCTATACTACATCTAGAGAAGTGCATGCAATGCTGCTAGGACGGCACAATACCCACCTCCCGACAACTTCCCCTATGCAGTGTCCTACCTGTTCCAGCTGAGACGGAAGGCTCTTTCTCCTCCCAACTGGATGCTTGATGTTCTGCAAAGAGACAACTGTTACTGAAAGCAATGCAACAGGGGGGAATAATTGCGACAGGGGGATTAGGGTATGTACGAGTGCCTCACTGGGAGAAAGTGCGTGACTTTACCCCCTGGTCGGAGGGAGACTCGATTTATTCTGGCCAGGAACGCGGGGGCTGAGCGTGCCCCACTCTAGTCCTACTGGAACTAGAGGGGTCACTAATCCCACCGTAGTGGGGGCCAGAGAAGAGAGAGGCAGAGAATGCAGCACTCATGGATTAAGGCACTCCAACAATCTCCCGACACTCCAGGCCTGGGGAGGGAAAAGTTAACAGCCTGGCCTACAAATACAACTGTCTACGACCTAAGGCCGCTAAACACGGGGAACTAACCCCCAACTTTCCAGAAATCTCTTAAGGAGGTAACGCTCTTAACACTATAACCAAACTAGTAAACAGGAACCAACTACAACAGAGTATCACAACATGCCAGGCTCTATCTTCCCTAATGCAGGTCTGGTTTATAGGGGGGGGGGGGACACTCGAATGCTGAGATTGAAAGAATTTTTTGGAATCCCTGACACTGATCTAGCAGCAAAAGTACCTTCTTTTGGGAAAAAATCGGACTTTGATCCTCCATCTTCTAACCTGTCTATGAAATGCTTTTCTCACCTCTTGGAGGAGAGTATCACTAAATCAGCAGAACAGCTCCCTCAACTTGACCTTGTCAATCTCAGTAAGGATGAGAGTATTGTAATCCATCCTGCTGACAAGGGCGGAGGTATTGTTATTCAGGACAAAGAACAATAGATTGCTGAAATTTATTGCCAATTGGCTAATACCACGGTATATGAGAAGTTAGGTGGTAATCCAACATTGCAATACCAACAGCAACTAATACGGGTGTTTGATCAAGCTGTGGAACAAAAACTTCTTTCTAAAAGAATCCGGGACTCTCTTATTACCAAGTATCCGATTACCCCATTACTTTACATGCTCCCAAAAATTCATAAGGGATTACACAATCCCCCGGGTAGGCCAATTATTTCTGCCCGGGGTTCCCTGTTTCAGGCTATATCTGAATTCTTGGATTGGCATTTGCAGCCGGTAGTTCAATCACAACTGACTTATCTGAAAGATACCACGGATCTTCTGAATACCCTGAGGACGATATCAACATTGCCTTCCAATTTGTGGTTATGCTCTGTTGACATTGTGAGCCTTTATACCAACATCCCCCATACAGAGGGGATAGAGGCCACTAGAGAACTAATCAATGGGAGTGCATTTTATCAGGGACACCCGGTGGAACTCTTTGTACAACTACTCGATATGGTATTAACATGCAACTTTTTCACATTCGACAATCAGTTTTTCCTGCAGAAGCAGGGCTGTGCTATGGGGTCATCAGTGTCCCCTATGTACACCAATGCTTTTAAGTTTATGAATGAGCAATCCATCTTTCTTGGCAGAGAGAACTTCAGTAGGCACATCCTTTTATACCGTTGTTACATTGACGATATTTTGATTCTGTGGTCTGGCCCTGGCAAAGCCTTTGATGCGATGATGCTTTATGCCAACTCATTGGAAGGGTCATTTCGATTCACGTATACTAAGAGTCGTGAGGAGGTTAATTTCCTAGATGTCCGTATCAAGATTAGAGATGGGACCTTAGAGACATCCTTATTCTCTAAGCCTACTGACAGACACTTCCCGCTGGCAGCTAATAGTCACCATCCTCTGTCACTTATCAAAGGACTGCCGTTTTCTCAACTGGTCCGGATCAAACGGATTAATAGCTGCCCTACTCTAGCAGAGGAAGAAATGCATAAAGCGCAGTTATCATTTGCAGCTTGGGGCTATAATCCCAAGACTTTATGTGATGCGAAGACTAAGGTGGATAAAATCCCTAGGGAGGTTTTATTGACACCTAAATTAAAGACTAGCCTGAACAACAAACTACCATGGGTGACTAAATATAACCATTAGGGTGTTTCATTTTTCCAAAGGTGTGATTTTCATATGACTTTGCTTACGCCCCGAGTCTCAGTGATGTAAAAGATATATATGCCAAATTTCAAGAAGATTGGATAATATTTAGGGGTTGCACACATTGAATTTTTACCTTTTATCTCAAACTAGTGAAATTTCTAATATTGAAGTGCTTTGGACTAATGGGCTTCTCGTGTATTTCTTTCTTTCTTTCCTAATGCATACATCCCAACATTTGAGAATTGTAAAGAGGGACAAATTTTCGTGGCCTGGTAGGGAGCAGTGTCTTGTACCACCCAGTGGGCATGTCTGGGGAAAGTGGGTGTGTCTGGCACGCCCAGATAGCCGGTCTAGTGCATGCCTCTTTTAATAATTTAGCCATGCATATGTCTCCCCTTTATTATTTGTCCAGTCTCCATATGTCAGCCCCTGTTTATACATCCGAGCTCCATATCTGCCCCTTTATTATTTGTCCAGCATCCATATCTGCTCCTTATTATTATGTCCAGCCTCCATGTCTGCCCCTTATTATGGCCAGCCTCCATGTCTGCCCCTTATTATATGTCCAGCCTGCAGCATGTCTGCTCCTTATTGTTATTGCCAGCCTCCTTGTCTGTCCCCCATTGCCAGAGCAAGCTTTCATCTGCCCCCTATTGCCAGTGCCAGCCTCCAACTCTACCCCCAAATGCCAGTGCCAGCCTCCATCTGCCCCTTTAATGCCAGCCTCCATCTGCCCCCTTATTGGCAGCCTCCATATTGCCAGTCTCCATGTGAACCCTTAAAGACAGCCTTATCTGCTCCATTAATGCCAGCCTCATCTATCACTTAATGCCAGCCTCATCTGCCCCTTTAATGTCAGCCTCTATTTGACCCTTATTGCCAGCCTCCATCTGAACTCTTAATGCCAGCCTCATCTGCCCCTTTAATGTTAGCCTCCATTTGCCCCCTTATTGCCAACCTCCATCTGAACTGTTAATGTCAGCCTCCATTTGCCCTCTTAATGTCAGCCTCCATTTGCCCCCTTATTGCCAGCCCCCATCTGAACTCTTAATGCCCGCCTCATCTGCCCCCTTAATGTCAGCCTCCATTTGTCCCCTTATTGCCAGCCTCCATCTTAATGACAGTGCCAGCTTTCATGTTCATGTCATGAACAGTTATTTTCTTACTTACCTGTGATGTCTTCTGACTTTCTGTGCGGCGCTTCTACTGTGAGGCTCTGCCTCGTGCTTCGGGCGGCGTCTGTTTTGCGGTCACGTGACCGCTGGTAATACAGGGCTCCTACGGGAACCCTGTAGGACCAAATCCCTTTTCTTGAATGGCAGTGACTGTACACTGTTATTCAGTAAGAGAGTTTGTCCTGCAGGGCTCCCATAGGAGCCCTGTATTACTTGTTGAGTGCTGTAAAAAGCCCAGCTGCAAATGTTGAGTGCTGTAAAAAGTCCAACCGCACAGTGCGGCGGGGCTTAAAAAAAAAACAAAAAAACAACTTTGTCCCGAGAGTCTGATATCTCTCGGGACAAGTTGTGAGGCGGGCGGGACTGTCCCGCTCAAATCGGGACACTTGGGCGGTATGCCTAATGTCTCCAAAATGGCTGCTGTGGAACAACTTCCCATCTTACCTGCTGCTCCCAGACATGCCCACAAACAGTACAAACACAAAATGGAAGTTGCTCACTCAATTTATAGGTAAATGTAAACAGGTGCATGAAAGGCAGGGGTTAATCTGCTAGCCACAGAAACAAAGGGACCTCCACCCACACGATGTGGACTAGCCCCTGGTGTTCTCAGTGAGTATAGGGAGCAGGGGGCAGCCGCCTCCTCGCTTGCCTATAGGAATCCAAAGGTGCTGCTGGTCTAGGGATTATTGGAGAGGGGAGTTAGCCGCCTCTTCCCCAATATACACAGGGAGGGCAAGCACTGGGCTCGACCCTGGTGGTTTAGGGGGGGATATTGGGGAAGGGAGGTAATCACTTCCTCCCCCAAGATCCACGGAGGGCAGGTGCTGGGCTCAACCCTGGTGGTCTAGGGGAATATATTGGAGAAGGGAGGTAATCACCTCCTCTCCAATATACACGGAGGGCAGGTGCTGGCTAAACCTGGTGGTTTATGGGGGGATATTGGGGAATGGAGGTAATCACCTCCTCCCCAATATCCACGGAGGGCAGGTGCTGGCTCAACCCTGGTGGCCTAGGGGGGTATTGGGGAGTGGGAGGCAGCCGCCTCTTTACCTGGCCTATCACCCAGGGGCCTAAGAGCTCTTTTGCAAGCTCCCCGGGTAACAGGCGGCGTGGTTCCCCGAACTTCAGCCCGTCTGCCGCCTCCTGGTAACAGCGGGGCTTCAGCGTAGCCTTCTGCCCGTTCCTTCGGGAATACGGGGCTTCCCGCCGGTCTTCCGCCCGCTGATTACCTCCTGACAACAGCGGGGCTTCCTGGGGCTTTTCTGCCCGCTGATTGTCTCCTGACAACAGCGGGGCTTCTTGATGATTTTCCGCCTGCGGGTTTTCTCCCTGTGGCCGCGGGGCTTCCACTGGTGTCTTCTTGCTCCGATGACGATCTTCTGCTTGCTTGCAGTCTTCTTCCAGCTGCTCCTTTCTTGTTGCCACAACGCTCTCTTCCCGCCGACTGGCTTGCCCCGTTCCCTCAGCCGCATTTATATCGGCTGTTGAGGGCGGAGCCAATGACGCTTTTAGGTCCACCACCGCCGCCCAATCCTGGCCGACGGTGATGTCACCTGCTGATGTCCAGCTTCCCCATTGGCCCCCTGCGGATCCTTCCAGATCCGCCGGGGCGCCATGACGAAGCTGCACGTCCGCCCCACGCCGCTCGCTGCCTCCCGGTGCGTACTCCACATGCAGACAACTGTATTCCTAATTGCAAGTAAATTTAGTTTACAGGTTCTGACACAATTATACTCACATTGGGCCAGATCCAGATCGTTGTCCTGCTGTCCTATGTGATGCAAAGAATGTGGTGTCAATGTTATGCTCTTTCCTGTTATTGTCAGCAATGTGTATAAATTCACGCTCAACAGAAGCTTGCCTATTATTGTGCTTCACAATTGCAATGTGTGCATTATATTGGATTTCTGTTTTGCATTTTCTCTTATCCCTGACTTGTGTATTGCATTTGTGATGATTCAGTTTCAATCTATATTATCCTGTGTTGTTTGTAGCCTTTTGTGTATCTTTTATTATTCCTGGTTTATGTCACTGTTTTTTTTACCTTACAAGTCTTCAATAACTCATTTAACGTCATGTTTGTGCACAAATAAACACTCTTTGTTATATTCTGTGCATGTTGTAAGTGTTTTTGTGTCAGTTCTCTCTTCATTGCTGCACCTGGGGCTACCTCCAGGGGTTGTAACCTCCTGAGTGTCTGTAGCAAAGCCTGTCCCCACCATTAGGGTCAGCAGTGAAAACCCTCCTCTTGGCAGCTTCTATATTTTCAAACATCCTCAATTACCTCGTGGATGTCGAGTGTTGTTCTTAATTCTGGATCAGGCCCTAAGAAAATAATGAAAGTAATCCCAAGTAATATAAAATAAAAACAGATCACAATTCAGTTTAAAAACAGAAATTATATAAAATAGTGCTTTACATGTTAATTTATTGTTTTGATAACAATTAACAATTTTTTTGCATCATAGTTTACATCTATTTTTTAAGATCTCAGATCCTTTAAACTAAATTAACAGTTAAAATTTTACATTTATGAGAAAGATGTACACAATCAACACATGTAAATGGCATAAGGAATTGAGAAAAAATAATGGTATTATTTTATTGAATATGACTGTCTTATATAGTATAGACAAAAAAATGTTTATGGAGACCATGAAGAGCTATCGGTTTGTGATACATTGAATGGCAATTTGTCCTACTTGAGCACAACAGGAAATTATATTAACAAGTTAGTCAAATGAGAAGCTGTTCTGTAATTGTGTTAAAATCAGGTTTAATGACTTTAGGAAGAGTTATTGTGTTAATAATGTATTATGCAATCTTTAAAATGTCCTTCGCTCTCTTATTATGTGGAAATTATATTCCATAATGTAGCTTTCTGTGCTTCCATTAGCATTCTCAGTTCATGACATAATAATTTAAAAGCTTCATTTATAAACATTCATGGGGGTAATTCTAATTGTTCATATTGCTTTTAGAATTCTTGAAAATATCAGTAAGTAGAGAATACTATTATAAGACTTGCTTGGAACAATGTTTTCTAATTCAATTTGTAAATATGGTTGCAGTAATGTTACTAGCTTAGGACAGTGTCCATGCGTTTAATCATACAGCACTTTGAGACAGAAAATGAAAGTTTAACCCTCTCCCCTAATTTATAAAAAATAACAAAAATAA
>WWET01011449.1:0-14715 GCA_011038615.1 Limnodynastes dumerilii
AAGAAGGCAACTGTTCTCTTCACTCCTGCGTGTTCGAAAAATTTGGAAGCGTGTGCCCAGTGTAATATTTTCTTCCGAAAAGACTGGGGAACGAAAGTCTTGCCAGGTGGAGGCGGCTTGATGAGCTGCGTCGTTGCCACAGGGATAGGATTCAAGATTAACTGGTCATCTTTGGGATCAGAATCCTCAGTGGAGAAGGATCGAGATTCTGGGTACCTGGGCGGAACTGCAGAGTGAAATTAAATCGAGAGAAGAACAATGACCACCGGGCTTGACGGGAGTTGAGGCGAGCTGATTGCAGGTAGAGAAGATTTTTGTGGTCGGTCAGAACGCTGAACGGGTGAATAGCCCCTTCCAACAGGAAACACCACTCTTCCAAGGCTAGTTTCATTGCTAGCAGTTCCTTCTCACCGATAGGATAATTCCTTTCTGCGGTTTGAAACTTCCTTGAAAAGAAGGCACAGGGATGAACTTGTCCGTCAGGAAACCGCTGGGACAGGACGGCCCCCACTCCCTCTGAAGACGCGTCCACCTCCACTATAAATGGTAATGAGAGATCCGGCTAATGTAATACGGGAGCTGTGGAAAAAGCCTCTTTCAACTTGTGGAAGGTAGAGACACTCTCAGAAGGACATTTAGAAGGGTTGGCCCCTTTCTTGGTCAGAGAAGTGATTGGCGCCATGATAGAGGAATAATTTCGAATGAACCTCCGATAAAAGTTACCGAACCCGATGAAGCGTTGAACTCCTTTGGTAGTAGTTGGTTGAGGCCAATCTAGGATGGCTTGGACCTTGGCGGGATCCATACGGAGTTCGGTACCAGATAGAATAAAGCCTAGAAATGCAACTTCTTTAGCTTCGAACACACACTTCTCTAACTTGGCATAGAGTTGATGATCGTCTAGGGTTCGGGAGAAGATCAAGATATCGTCTAGATACACGACGACGGATTGATTTAAAAGATCCCGGAATATCTCGTTAACGAAATTTTGGAAAACAGCTGGTGCATTACTGAGTCCATAGGGCATTACTAAGTACTCGTAATGCCCATCCCTGGTGTTGAACGCTGTTTTCCATTCGTCACCGGAACGAATCCTAATGAGGTTGTAGGCTCCCTGAAGATCCAGCTTGGTGAAGACTTGAGCACCTCGGATTCTGTCGAACATTTCCGATACGAGAGGAAGAGGGTACCGATTTTTTATGGTAATGTTATTGAGACCCCTATAATCAATGGATGGACGAAGACCTCCATCCTTCTTTTTGACAAAGAAAAATCCGGCTCCCGCAGGGGAAGTAGAGGGTCGTATAAAGCCTCGGTGGAGATTTTCGGTGATATACTCAGTCATTGCTTTGGTCTCAGGGATAGACAGAGGATAAGTCCGACCTCGAGGAGGAGTAGAACCGGGAATGAGGTCAATAGGACAGTCCCAGGGTCGGTGAGGTGGTAGTTTGTCCGCAGACTGTGGAGAGAAAACATCAATAAAATCCTGGTAAGGTTCAGGAAGTTTAATATCTTCAAGGTCCTCTTTTTGTTTTCCAATAGAACGAACAGGTAACACTTTGGACAGGCAGTTTTGAAAACAAGAGGAACCCCAACTAAGGATATGGGATGTATTCCAGTCCACGTGGGGATTGTGGATTTGAAGCCACGGAAGTCCGAGAATAAGAGGCGATGTGGCCTCTTTAAGTACCAGAAGTTGCAGAGTCTCGGAATGTAAAGCTCCAATCTGGATGGTGAGTGGTAAAGTCCGACGAACGATTGATCCTCCAGGAATACGACTACCGTCAATTGCAGTGATATAAAGTAACAGCGAGGGTTAAATGCAGATTTGAAGCAGTGGAGATTGCAGGCTGTAGCTTGGAAGCTTAGGATGAGCTGTAGTAACAGCGAGGGTTAAATGCAGCTTTGAAGCAATGGAGATTGCAGGCTGTAGAGCAGACAGGAATCAGCTACAGAGCAGGAACACAGGGACCAGGCTTCTAGATTTGTGGTCACGAAGATCTGGCACTGAGCTACAGCTGACAGGGGTTTAAATAGACCGCCCCTGCAGCTGATTGGCTCCTCCGTCACATGTTCCCCGGACCTGCTTCAGGATTGGCCGCGGGGAGTCACGTGACACTTCCCCAAGATGGCGGCGCCCAGCGCTGCACGAGGACGCCGGAGAACGCCGAGGACCTCGCTGCTGTGACCGTCTGACAGCCCGGAGGGAGAGGACCGAGGTGAGCTGTCTTCTGGTCAGGTAAGTAATGCAGCCTTTGCCGCAAGGTGTGACATCTACACTGTGTGAGTATATACCTTTTTTAGATAGGTACTTACCTGGTTGTGAAGTTTCCACGCAAGGCCTTTTTTTCTCCTTCTTCCCTTCTTCAAAGCACAACAACGGTACCTTAGGAAGAGAAAGAGAAACAACTGAAAAGAAAGGAAGGTGGATATTTCGGGAATAGGACTTCAGAGAAACCAGTGGAATCTGGAGGACTGTTCTTGTTTATACACGCAGATAACAAGACACACATAGTGTGAGTATCCTGGAAAAGTGATATTTTTTTTTAAATAAGACTGTATTACGCTAGGCTTCTTTTCTCTCTTTTTCCCGGGAACAACGGATCCTCCGGAGTAGCAAGGAATCCTCTTCGACGTTTCAAAGGACTTTGATTGGGGTCCACATACCACAGATTTGTGGAAACATTGAGAAGAACTATTATTGGACACTATTTTATTAAGGTATTATCCATCACTGTCCCAGCGCGCATAATCTCTCCACATTGTTTTATGTTTAAACTGGGAAAATGGTATATTTGTTTTCCAACATTTATAATGGCAGCTATCATATTGCAAATAGCTGTTCGCATCTGTAGGTTTTATAAACATTGAAGTCACCAGTTTGTTGTCTTTATCTGTAGGAGCTTTGATTAATAAATCCAAATATTCTAGGACATCTTCCCCGAATTTACAAGTAAATTACAAGCCATAACTGTTAGACTTTAAGCCGTGTACAAAAGTTTCAAATTCAAGCTCGGAACCACTCCAAATTATAAGCAAATCGTCAATATAGTGGCGGTACATTCTCACAGGGGATTGCGGGGTGATGGAATAGATATCATCTCGCTCCCAGTTTCCCATGTACAAATTGGCGAAACTGGGAGCGAAAATCGTCCCCATCGCAGTCCCCGTGATCTGCAGATAGTACCCGCCGCTAAAAAGAAAATAATTGCTTTCTAAGACAAATTTTGTGCATTTTAGAATAAATGATACGGCCGTACAGTTTGACAGGGGACCGCGACGATAGTGGGTAAATATGATCTCGCTCCCAGCTTCCCATATAAATGTTCGCGAAGCTGGGAGCGAAAATCGTACCCATCGCAGTCCCCGTCACCTGCAGATAATATCGGCCGCTAAACAGAAAGTAATTCCGCTCAAGGACAAATTTAGTACATTTTAATAAAAATGCTCTTTTAACCTCTGTTACCTGGGGGTCATTAGCAAGAATTTGTCAAGTAAATCTAGAACAGCTGTGGAATCCTTAACATAAGATTTTAAAACAGGTACGTATCTTTTTATATTTAGATCCACATATTCCGAAAGGCGTGAGGAGACAGACCCAATCCCCGAGACGATGGGTCGTCCTGGGGGATTGAGTCTGTCCTTATGCACTTTAGGCAGATGGTAAAAGGTAGCCACCCGGGGAGTCCTATTACACAGATAGGAATATTCCTCTTCTGACAAACACTTGGTATATAAACCTTCTTGTAATAAGTCCTCAAGGTCTCTTACAAACTTAGAGGTTGGGTCACCTGACAATTTTTTATAAAATATTTCATTGTTCAGTTGTCGGAATGCCTCTGCCTCATATGCTTGCCTATCCATCAGGACAATGCTCCCCCCCCCCCTTTATCCGCTTGCTTAACAATCAGATTTTTATTAGAAAATTTTTTTAATGATTTTTTCTCCCATTTAGTCAGATTAGAGCTCGCTGAATATTCAGTGAAATTTAGATTGGAAAAATCTTTTTTCACTAATTCAGCGAAAAGCTCCACATGTCTACCTCTTGACTCAACTGGGTAGTATTTAGACGGGGGGGTTTAAGCCCGTTAAATTCACCGGTTCTTTTTGGAGTAACATATTAGATGGGTTTAAATCAATTTTTTGTTCTTTCTTTTGAATATGTCTCTTCAAGGTTAGTGACCTGACATATTTAGAGAGATCAATAGTCAGATCGAAGAGACTAGGAGGGCAGCTAGGGGCAAATGAAAGACCTCTTTGTAAGAGACAATAATCATTCTTAGTAAGTGGTATACTTGATAAATTAAAGATTCCAGGGATTACTCCACTATTCTCTTTTTTGCCTCTTTTGCAAGCTCGTTGATTTGATTGATTCCTATCTGTGTAATAGGACTCCCCGGGTGGCTACCTTTTACCATCTGCCTAAAGTGCATAAGGACAGACTCAATCCCCCAGGACGACCTATCGTCTCGGGGATTGGGTCTGTCACCTCCCGGGTGTCCGAATACATAGATAGGCATATCAAGAAATATGTACCGGAGCTTCCTTCTTTTTTGAAGGACTTTTGAATGATTTAGACTGTAATCCAGAATATAAATTGTGTTCAATAGATGTACAAGCCCTCTACACCTCCATCCCCCATACACGGGGATTGGAGGTGTTGAGGGAGTATCTGGAAAACGATCCAGCAGTCTCTGTGACCCTGAAATCATTTATTCTAAAATGCACAAAATTTGTCTTAGAAAGCAATTATTTTCTTTTTAGCGGCGGGTACAATCTGCAGATCACGGGGACTGCGATGGGGACGATTTTCGCTCCCAGTTTCGCCAATTTGTACATGGGAAACTGGGAGCGAGATCATATGTATTCCATTACCCCGCAGTCCCCTGTGAGAATGTACCCCCGCTATATTGACGATTTGCTTATAATTTGGAGTGGTTCCGAGCTTGAATTTGAAACCTTTGTACACAGGTTAAATTCTAACAGTTATGGGTTGCAATTTACTTGTAAATTCGGGGGAGATGTCCTAGAATATTTGGATTTATTAATCAAAGCTCCTACAGATAAAGACAACAAACTGGTGACTTCAACGTTTATAAAACCTACAGATGCGAACAGCTATTTGCAATATGATAGCTGCCATTATAAACGTTGGAAAACAAATATACCATTTTCCCAGTTTGTTCGTCTAAGATGAAATTGTTCCAACTTAGAAAGCTTTGATAAACAGGCCCATGTGTATAAACAAAAATTTGCTGAGAAATTTTATCCCACAGAAATAGTAGAGTCAGGCTTATGTACAGCTAGAGTCTGTGATCGAAATTCCCTGTTGGAATACAAACCAAAAGGAAGTCAGGAATATGGCGAGGGCTGTGCCTTCACAACTACATATAGCAATGAGGGCCATAAAATTAAGAATATTCTTACCCAGCATTGGCCAGTTCTACAAATGGACCCTGTGTTAAGTAGAATATTGCCTCCTAGACCAATAGTGCGATTTAGAAAAACTAAAAATCTCAAGAGGCTTATGTCACCAAGCCATTTGGAACCAGTTGAACCGAATAGTACATCTGTATTACCTAGAACTATAGGCTATTTCCCGTGTAATAAATGTAAAGTTTGCAAATTTTGTCATTCGGAACGGAAAACTTTTACTAATAGTACTCAGGATAAAAAATATAAGGTTTAACATTTAATAAACTGTACAACTACCTATGTTGTATACCTAATAGAATGCAGCTGTGGGTTATACTACATAGGTAAGACCAAAAGAATGCTAAAGATCCGCATTCTGGAACATCTTCGGAACATTAAACACCAGTTTGCTAATCACAGTCTGTCAAGACATTTCACGCAAATACACAATGGTAATACAGATGGTCTAAAAATAAAAGCAATAGAGTGGGTCTCTAAAGATGTCAGAGGGGGAGATCGAGACAATAGGCTCCTACAAAGGGAGACCTATTGGATCGTAACCCTAGACACCCTTATACCAAAGGGCCTAAATGAAGCATTCGAAATTACCCCGTTTCTTTAAAAATATTCTGGTGTGTTAAAATTCTGTTTTGTTAAAATATCCTTTGAATGTCTCAAAATAATACTGACGTGAAAAACATAGCCTTGGTAAGGAAACTGTATTTCAATATACAGGGTAATACCATGGATAACCATTCCTCCAAAATTATATTAATCCGATTAGTGTTCATTCAACTTTCCTTCCTATGTATTCATATATAGATTTTCTTTATAAATCTTTAATATGCTGTTTTTTTTATCTGTGGTTTGTCTATAGAAAAATGTGTTTATAAATTATTATGGTTCTTTATTATAAAAAATAATCTGTAAGCCCAATACTTATAAGAAAGTAAAATGTAAAAGGGCTTGATATTTCTAAATAATGTAAGGATTAATAGAAAATAGTCCTGAATATACATCAGTGATTAGGACCTCCTGAATCATGTGTCTGTAATGTACAAATATCCCAGAATATGTATCATTTGCAATATTGTTTTTTAATGATTGTTTAATTTAAATTTTTTTATATTATCATAATTACGTAAATGCGCCTGTGTGATAGATATTGTAGTATATCTTTAATTGTTTGTCCTTTTAAATAATCAGATTAGCACATGTATTAAGTGCTTGTTAAATTTCGGAAAAGTTAATGGGAATATGGTCACTTTAAAGGTGGACACACCTCCCATACTCCGTTGTATAAAGCATTTGACTTGGGATAGCTCCCTCACCTCCTGATGAAGTCATTCATATGACGAAACGCGTTGGAGCGGAGCTATCCTGTGAGCCAACTCACCCACGTGTGGTCGGCGTTGTTTCTCTGCTACCTACTCCGGGACGCTGGATTCTGGTAATAGAACCTGCCGCCACGGTCTACATTGTGTGATATGCTTTCTAACCAAGATACTCATCTGATACGCGAGATACATTGTGCCAGCAGTTTTATCCAATAAAACGATTTTACACCATATAGCACCCCCTCCTTTTCTCCTCTCCACACACACACACATATATATATATATATATATACATACACACACACACGGACCGGAAATCTACTGCCGCTTTGATGAGGCCAAGTGACAGCTCAGCTGCATGATCTCTTCCGGTCCTCGGCTTCCAGCTGTGTTCGTGGGGAGGTGGTGAGTATGATTGCGCCCTTTTCTTTCTCTATTTAAATCTTTGTGTTTTCCTCTGCTCTCTTCTTTCTCTTTGTTTCCTGCTGGTGCCCTGATGAAAATCCCCGTTATGGGGATTGAAACGTCGGATTCGTTATTCACCGCTCATTTTCTTTTCTAATGTAACGTACCAACGTACATTAAAAACCTTATGAACATTTAAAAAGTTTCTCAGGTAAGTGCTATGTGCACGGCACAACGGTAATATAACAGAAAATGGTCTTACAGAGAAGGGTCCATAGCCAGCACAATCAGAAAAAGAATGAGGTACAAAGCCAGAGAAAGGATCAAAAAAGAATGAGAACTTTAATACAATGTAATCAAGACGCCTCAATGGTCAATGGTTACTGATAGATAGAAACAAACAAAAAAATCAAACGTGGTGAGAGTGCAAACAAGTATGCAACAAAGTTGCAAAGTCAGTGGCACAATGGTGGAAGAAGAGAAAAAACTACATAATGGTGAGTCCCAAACACAACTAAACGATGTGAGTCCCAACAAAAAAGTAAGCTGCAGGCTGAGTCACAGTAAATAATGTTCCAAGTAAATATCCAATGTTCATGGGAGAAACAAGGAGTAATGGATGGACCAAGAGATCATAAGGCAGAAATACAGCGCCAACTGAATGACACCTCTTGTTACAAAGAATTACCCCATAGCCCCACATCTAATTACAAGCATGAAGTCGATATTTTGATCGGAGCGGCCACAGAAGCAGAATCTATTTCTCAGGAAACCTCACGCTTTCTTCGACAGGATCATCCAGTAACGCCTATAATCTATGTTCTCCCAAAGATACACAAGACTTTGGTTAACCCCCCGGGGAGACCCATTATCTCCTCCAGAGGATCACTGGGACAACCTTTATCCCAATACATCGACTACTTCCTGCAACCTCTGGTACAAAATACTACTAGCTTCATCAAAGACACCACCCACTTCTTGAACCGTCTGAAGGAGGCTAACCACCTGGCAGGGCACTGCTTAATGGTTACTCTCGATGTGAGTAGCCTCTATACATGCATCCCCCACGATGAAGGTATAGAAGTTGTCCGACTGGCGATCGTCAATTCCCAGATCTATGAGGGTCCTCCAGCCGAGTTTCTGCTTAATCTTATGCAGTTTGTACTGCAACAAAACTATTTCTTATTCCAACACAAGTTCTTCCTCCAATTACAGGGCACAGCGATGGGGTCCAACATAGCCCCATCTTATGCCAGCCTCTTCATGTGCAGATATGAGAACACCTACCTGCTCAACAATCCTCGTTACTCTCATCACATCAAATTCTATATCAGATATATAGATGATTTCTTTTTCTTATGGACAGGTACCCCTACGGACCTCCAAGAATTAATCAAGCACCTGAACTCATTAGAGACCACCATTCGCTTCACGCTCACGTTTGACACCGAACGTATCAATTTTCTGGATGTGTCAGTCAGACAAACCAATGAGGGCTTCACTACGGAACTCTACCGTAAGGGCACGGATAGAAATACCCTACTCAGGGCTCAAAGTTTCCACCCCAGACCTCTAAAGACGGGACTCCCTTTCTCCCAAATGCTGCGGGTTGTCCGCATTACTTCTTACCCTCTACTACTAGCACCTGCACTCCACAAAATGGGCATTCGCTTTCTTGCTAGAGGCTACAAACCGAAGGAGATTAATCTGGCCATTCAAAGATGTCTTGCCCTCGACAGGCACACCACATTGATGGACAGCACCAGAGCACCCGCTGACAACAGGACAGTGTTCTGTACGACGTATTCCACGGCATCCGGTGCCATGAAAGAAGCCATTCGGAAACACTGGCACATCCTAGCTTCAGACCCTAGGATTGGCCCATCTCTCCAAACACCACCCTTGATTAGCTACAAGAGG
Source organism: Limnodynastes dumerilii (assembly GCA_011038615.1). Lineage (NCBI taxonomy): Eukaryota > Metazoa > Chordata > Amphibia > Anura > Limnodynastidae > Limnodynastes > Limnodynastes dumerilii. The sequence continues at coordinate 9,078 of WWET01011449.1, forward strand.
AGCTATAATCTGAAGGACAAGTTAGTCAAAAACAATATTGTCATGAAATCCTCCTCTAGCTGGCTGTCACTACGCCCAGGGGTCTTCAAGTGCAACGGATGCATTAATTGTCAAACCCTGATCACAGGGGAGTTCTTTACACATCCTTCCCTGGACTTGAAGTTTAAGATTAGACACAGACTTAGTTGTGACACTAAGTTTGTGGTCTATATTATCATGTGCCCATGCCCCAAAATTTACGTGGGGAAGACCGCACGTATGCTAAAGGAAAGGATGGCGCTACACCGTTCCTCCATTAGGAAAGCATATACTATTATTGACAACAAAACACCCCCAGTGGCTAGGCATTTCAAAGAATGCAACCACACTCTTCGGGACTTTTGATGCATGCCTGTAGCCCACATCCCCCCCCCCTCAGACGGGGTGGTGATAGGGACAAATTACTGTTACAGAAGGAATCGCGACTCACATTCCTTTTCCAGGCCCTTACCCTGGATGGACTCAATGAGGAGCTCAATTTGGCATGCTGTCTATAAGCCCTCTGCAGCCCCTCTAACACTCTATTGTTCCTGTTAGACGATTTCACTCTTAGTTGCTGACATTAGGAACCACTGCTTGGTTCCTCCCTATGTGTTGCCCCAGGTCTCAATTGCCGCCGTGCAACCCAAGTATACACTCTAATTATTCCGGTGGGTTTGCTACTGTTTGGACATAGGGTGTCTACTACATGGATCTGTCCCTTGGCTTCCGCCGTGCAGCCTTTATGAACATTCCATATGTCCAGTATTCACATGCATTCTATATGTCGGTAATATGTTCACCGAGCTGTCTCTTGGCGTTCAGTATGTGTGTTAGCCCTATGTGGCTTTGCTCTGACCCCTGTGGTGGAGCTATACGCAGTCACTGGTTCAGGCCACCACTGTACATGAGATTTATGCTCACTCCATTTATGGCCACCGACCCGACTGCCGCAGTGCAGCTTACATAGATATTTGCTTTCTAGATCTTGTGTTGATCATGTGCCATTGTTTTGCCGTTTATTATATTTATGTGATGTGATATAGTGCCATGTTATGTACTGACATGGATATATCCCCTGGGGGGCCTCACCCGACCCCCGTGGTCATGGTGAGTGCTATCTCCAGTTTTTAATGCCACTGTACTGCTTTATTGATATGGCTCTACTATTTCCACTGCAGAGGCTCATGACATTGACATTTCAGGCTAACCCAACTCTGGGCCAGCACCTGGCTACATTGTCTGTAGTTAGGCTGCCACAGGATACTACTGCCACCCCTTTTGCCTCTTGAGCATATTAGGTCCTGCCGCAGTACAGTTGTCATACGCATCTTCCTGACTGCCGTCTACATTAATACATGGCACATATCGTAACCTGCACTCATACTTTCAGCCTCGGTCCTGACACCCATCTGATGTGACTGACTCTGCCGCCGTGCAGTGACTGGTGCTGCCGCCGTGCAGTACGACTATACCATTATACACCTTGCCGCCGTGCAGGTATCCATATGCCCCTGTTTGTTCACTGGTGGGCCCTTACCACTAGTACTCATCTTCAGTGGTTGCCACTGGGTTATTTATCATGCATTCTTGACCTCCTGCCGCTGTGCAGTACATCATGGTCACCTTATCATGTTGCCTGATATGCTTACAGATACTTATACATCTCCTTTGATTACCATACAGTTGGCTATCATGACCATTGCATCCCCATGCTGGTTGTCTGATATGTTTATAGATGCTTACAGATGCTTATGCTGCCATAGATTGTCTGATAGGTTTACAGAGGCTTACAGTTGCCTTATTACTGTATAAGCTAATATCTCTGTCACTGCATGCTTGTTGTCTGACATGTTCACAGATGTTCATACCGCTATACACCTTTTCTGGTCACTATACGGGCTGGTTTAATACAGCAGATATTCTCTGCTACCGCCTGCCGCCGTGCACCTCCTATTGTTTTACAGTGGTTATTCCCTATGTTGTTCTGTTGCTTACTGATTCCTCTTAGGTCTACCATGAGGATCCGTCCATTATTGCACATGCAACAAACAACCAAATCGGACGACGACTGACGAATAGACAGCCTGTGATCCGTCCGTCCGTCTCCTTTCTGACAGCTACGGACTCCTAAGCCACATGACTCCCGAATACTGCGCCCAGACCTTTTTAACCCGTTGGCTTGACTTGGCTTCCCTGCACTGCAATAGTGGCAGACTTTACAGCATCGGGCCACAAACTGCGGATTCTCGCACCCACTGACACGGAACTTCATCATCAGTCATACTGTGGATTCTCGCACCCACTGACACGGCACTTCATCATCTGTCATACTGTGGATTCTCACACCCACTGACACGGCACTTCATCTGTCACACTGCGGATTCTCGCACCCACTGACACGGCACTTCATCATCTGTCATACTGTGGATTCTCGCACCCACTGACACGGCACTTCATCATCTGTTACACTGCGGATTCTCGCACCCTCTTTGCACTTCATCATCTGTACGGACATCGCAGACCTCGTCCTCCGCAGATCACGGCTATTGTAACTCCTTTGAGCCCACACTGATGCCCGCCCACCGATCCACGATGCAACACGATGCCCTCCTCCTATGCGGTTATTGTTTACTCTCATCTCCTAGCTACCAGCTGTCGAAGAGACACCTGTCAATCTCCATGATGCGTATTCCCAGCGACACATCCCCTGCTGTGTACACTTCACGCACGCTGATTGGACACCCGCACTACTTAACCAGGCGGATACCTTCCCTCCAGTGCAGTCTCTGGTTCATTGTTACTCATGCATACTCTGCACCGAAACAGCTGTCGGGACTCTGCTGCCGCTGCTCACGTAAGATTTCTCCACACTTTGGACACAGGAGGATTTATACACAGGTCATTTTTGCCAGTTTTTTGCTTTTTAGACTGCCTTATGATCTCCTGGTCCATCCATTACTACTTGTTTCTTTCATGAACATTGGATATTTACTTGGAACATTACTTACTGTGACTCAGCCTGCAGCTTACTTTTTTGTTGGGACTCACATCGTTTAGTTGTGTTTGGGACTCACCTTTATGTACTTTTTTCTGTTCTTCCACCATTGTGCCACGGACTCTGCAACTTTGTTGCATACTTGTTTGCACTCTCACCACGTTTGATTTTTTTGTTTGTTTCTATCAGTAACCATTGACCATTGAGGCGTCTTGATTACATTGTATTAAAGTTCTCATTCTTTTTTGATCCTTTCTCTGGCTTTGTACCTCATTCTTTTTCTGATTGTGCAGGCTATGGACCCTTCTCTGTAAGACCATTTTCTGTTATATTACCGTTGTGCCGTGCACATAGCACTTACCTGAGAAACTTTTTAAATGTTCATAAGGTTTTTAATGTACGTTGGTACGTTACATTAGAAAAGAAAATGAGCGGTGAATAACGAATCCGACGTTTCAATCCCCATAACGGGGATTTTCATCAGGGCACCAGCAGGAAACAAAGAGAAAGAAGAGAGCAGAGGAAAACACAAAGATTTAAATAGAGAAAGAAAAGGGCGCAATCATACTCACCACCTCCCCACGAACACAGCTGGAAGCCGAGGACCGGAAGAGATCATGCAGCTGAGCTGTCACTTGGCCTCATCAAAGCGGCAGTAGATTTCCGGTCCGGGAGCCTGCGCGTTGCCATAGTAACGGGAGACGCTATGCTCCCAGTGTGTAGCGCCCAGCTGAGTGACGGAGTCTGGCTGCAGTAAGAAGATGCACGGGCATTAGGAACAGCATAGAGGGAACATGTGTACAAGCAGGCAACTAAATAAAAGAAGCAAATATATATATATATATATGTATGTGTGTGTATATATATATATGTATATATATATGTGTATATATACATATATATATGTATATGTGTGTATATGTGTGTTTATGTGTGTGTGTATATGTATATGTGTGTGTATATGTGTGTGTGTATATGTGTGTGTATATATATGTGTGTGTTGTATCACTTCATTGGGAGGGGGCCTTCAAACCGGTATCTTGCTTAGGGCCCCATAAAGTCTTAATCTGGCTCTGTATATATGTCTGTGTGGGTATGTATTTATAGGTGTATATATGCATGTATGTGTATATATACATATATATATATATATATGTGTGTGTGTGTACATATATGAATTTGTGTCTCTATAATATATTCTAATATATATAGGTTGTGTTATATTACATTATGTAATATATATATTCTATTATATGCAAGGCAGTATAATTGCTTAAGTTATATTTATGTATTTTCTTTATATGAGTATTTATTTATTTATGATGATGTTTGTATAAGGCACTGATTTCTTACCAATGTCTCAATCTATTAAGGCGAAAGTAATTTCTCACTATAAAATCTTTGGTTATGGGAATAGATCTTTCTTTCTATACAATTTTGGGGAAGGGATGTGTCAAATGTGTCAAACAAAGAGTTTAAAGCTAAACGGACTTTCTCACTATAAAATATAAGATCTTTACTCTGATCCAATTGTGGTGAAGTTAAACGGTCTCTCTTACTATATAAAATCTGGGAGAAGGTAACAGATTTGCCACTTTACAATCTGGAGAATGGTACAAGATCTTAATTAACAGGAATGGTTTTTGGACCTTCTCACTTTACATTTGGGAAATGATGGATGGTTTTCACATTATATATTCTGGGGGAAGGTACATTGATCTTTACACTAGATAATCTATAAGATACAAGGACCTTCATACTATTTGTCATGGAAGGAAGATGAATGGTGCTTCTCTTTATACAATTTTGGGTAAAGTGGATGGCCTATCACAATACACATTTAAAAGGGGGAATGTGTATGGACCAATACACTATATAATCTTGAGTGACAGATAAAACGGCCTTCATACATTGAAACCCAGGTAGTAAATGGATCTTCATTCTATATGTAATAATAGCAATCATTTAAACATTCTGTTGTTTCAGGCCCTGGCTTATTATTCTAGTCATATAACCTAGTCTATTCATGAATGTTCTCTTATAACAATGTTATTTATATATTAAGGAGAAAAAAGGCAGCTATTCATCATAGAAATGGGTGGGTGACTCCTGGAAGTGGCCCTCCATGCACATGCCTAGTGGGAAACGCACCACTGCAGTACAGTATCCATATCTGTGGAAAAAGAGTCACACTAAACTGTGCTGACAAATATTACTGTCTAACAGGAATGCAAAAGATTGTGTACAGGACACCCTGCATGAAGTAATGGCTATCAATTCATATTATTCTAAATGATAATTTGACCCTCTTATAGAAATAATGACGTCACAGACATTGGGGACATCTAGTGTATGTGACGTCATTATTTCAATAAAAGGGTAACCTCTAGCGACGGAAGCGTCACTAGTCATGTCACCCTCAAGCAGGAAGGACCAGGACATCGGAGAAAGGGCTGCAAGAAGCTGAAGATCCTATCTGAAGAACAGGAGCATCCTCAGCACAGCACCGGAGGACATCTTAACAGTGAGTACTTAATAATTTTTATTATTTGTTGAATATAACAAGAACTGTTAAAACCTACATTAGTTCCTCTTCCAAAACAACAAAACACACCTTGAGGG
>WWET01011451.1:1331-13951 GCA_011038615.1 Limnodynastes dumerilii
GGGAGGTAACCAGTGGCTGCAAAGTACAGAATGCCAATAGCCCAGGGGTCCACACTAAGAGGATGAGATACTCATTGTGCCTCACATCACACAACTTTGGGGACATGTACGGAGTGATATGTAAATTCATGGACAGAAAATGTTCTGCCTTCATGATGAACCAAAGTCACTAGGTTTAATGTGATAGCGTTCACTGTGAGCATGAGATACACATGGTCTGGCTCTAAATCAATGTGTACAAATCCATTACCATGCATATAATCCAGAGCCTCAGAACTGCTCTGCACATCTCTATTGCAGCCTCTGAAATCCCAACCTGTAAAGAGAAGTGGTAACGACATATATGACAATTGGCAGGAAAATAATCAATCATTATTGCTTTAAATATGGATTTTTTCCTACTGTTATAGTAAGATGCACGATACTAGAACATCTAATAGAATCAAATTTTTTTTCCAATAATACGATTCAGCAAAAATAGTGATATTTAAAACTATGGCAAGTATATTGGAAATTTTTATATTTAACAGCAGCTTTTTGTCATTAAGCCCTAATGGTTATTATGTAAACTAATAGATTATGGTGGTGGTTTTGCTTGGTTAATGTGATGGAGTTCCTGCAGATGCCACCTCTTGGGTCATGATGTAGTAATCCATAGAATTATAGTACATGGGATGTGTAGCTATAATTCCATGGTAACCAGAGGGCAGCAAATATGAAGGGCTCCTTGAGGAAGTTCTCCTTACTGGTCCTGTCCTACCTCACAAATCTGGCTAAAGGTTCACTTAAATGCAACAAAAATATATAACGTATAATATCCTTCAAGGCAGGAAATAAAGAAACTGAATAAATAGCTTTTTATATCCAGTCTATATTCAGATATCTTGAATGACTGATCTTGTGCAAGCAGAACCTTCAAAAAGGACCCATTACCAGTATTCCTGGTGACCTGGTGGTGGTCAGAAAATTGCTCCGTTTCTAGAATGCTGTTGTCTTTATAGACTGGGAACAAACAATGGTTGTCCTTTATTAGATGATAAAGATTCCTAATATTATAACTAACATTACATTTTGTAAATTTATATAACCTTTATAAATGTTATAAGGCTTTGAAACTGACTTATTTTTTAACTTTTAAGATGCCACACTATGCAGATTTATTTACCATTTTTCTATTAAACTGCTGCTGTATAGTCTACAAAACACAAATTCTGTAATCACTTAGTCAATGTATTTTACAGCCTGCTGCTGTCTACAAAACACAAATTCTGTAATCACTTAGTCAATGTACTTTACAGCATAGGGAATTTTATAGAATGCAGTCAATTATTACTTTACACACAAGACCCATTTGGCTTTAACAACTTGTATTTCCTGAAACCAGGACTCTAAGTACCTGTTAATCATATTGGGATGTTCATCAGTATAAGATAAATGAACAGTAATTACTAGGTACCACTGAACCAACTAAAGTAGTATGTTAAATAACTGGTTAGTTGTTATATAGCAATTAGGCCAAGGACTCAGGTGGAGTTGAGCAGTCAGTGGAGAATGTTTAGTCTAACATTGCTTGAAACTCACTTCTGTGATGCCCTGTCTGTAGATCTTACTGGGTTGGAATGAGTTGTTTGGAAGACTGTCCAGCTCACAAGAAGGATCAAAAATAATATGGGAAATGCAAGAGCAGATATTCACATCCACAATCTAGTTTGTGATAACAATTTACTTGCATTAGTAAACCAGTTTTTCTATTTGAAGTGGTCAAATCTAGGCAATCTCTACTTCAGATCCCATATTAAAGCTGGTGTTTTCTGTCCAAATCATTAAGGTGCTGTATATGGAAACAGATTTCTATGAGGAATATTTCTCAATTATGTAATTATATCATTGTGGTCTTCCCCCATGATGTATTCCTTTTTTCTCTATATAATCAGGGGTGGGTCTAGAGATTTTGGGGCAGGGGGGATGGTGATTTGTCCCCTTCTAAGTGGGACAGTTTTTCCTCAGTTTGTACTTTTGCTGCTCTGACCTTTTTAGCCCCCTGTTTTGCAAAATACTCAGTCATCATTTCGAGTTTGCTTAGAATTCCGAAAGCCATTTTTTTTTGCTTTCACTATAGCTGCTACTTTTTTTGTAAACCACATTGGCTTTCTTCTGGGTTTTTCCTAACATTTTTTTAATACAAAGGTCTGTTAGTTTTTTCTTTATTTCTTGCTGCTCCTGTACCCCTTTCATGTGCCTCCACTCCGCCAAAGAATCACTTACACATTTTCCCATTTCCACAAAATCCGCCTTGCTAAAGTTTAGCATCCTGGTCTTTGTGTGGCATGTGTCTGTCATTATACTAAACCATACTGCTCGATGGTCACTGGATCCTAGGTTCACACCAACACATCTAAGATTCTGTCTCCATTTTAAGTACCAAATCTAAGGGGACAGATGACTTCTTTGAGTGGGCTCAATCACCAGTTTAAGGGACACTCTTTGTAACAAATTTAAAATGTCCATATTTCTAGTGGAGCATGCTGAAAACACTCACCCCAGTTTATACCAAGTAGATTAAAATCTCCCATGATTACCTCCCCCTTAACTCCATTTTAGCAATGTCTTGCAATAGGACATTGTCCATTTACTCCTCCTGCCCTGGTGGCCTATATATCACTCCAGTTTGAAGAATAACTCCCTGGGTTTCTATGGTTACCCAAAGCACCTCAGTATTTTCTCCAATACTCCCTATTAAAGTTTAATTTAACCCTTCCTTAACTTATATTAATACACCTCCAATTTTTCCTATTATCCTTACTAAATAAATTAAAACCTTGTATAGCTAGGTCCCAGTCATGATTTTCATTGATTCTGTGATTCCCACAATATTCAGATTATTCTTTACCATTATTACAATAAGTTCTAGGATTTTATTGGCAGATGGCATGACTGTTTTATGAACCCAAATCCTTCCTCAAGACACAATTTCTTAAGCCATAGATTGAAATCACTAATGCACATCATTCTACCTTCACATATGTTTACTCGCAGCACTTCTGAAAAAGTAACCGTATTTGACTATGAACCCAAATCCTTCCTCCTGACACAATTTCTTAAGCCATAGATTGAAATCACTAATGCACATCATTCTACCTTCACATATGTTTACTCGCAGCACTTCAGAAAAAGTAACCGTATTTGACACCTGCTTAAGAGCAGTTCACAGCTTTCTAAATTCATTAACAGCCACAACTTAAGCATTGGAAAAGTCATTTGTCCCAAGGTGTAACCTCCTTTCCTTGCTCACTGTCTTCAGAATATTTAAAATGTGCTTTTTATTTAGTGGAGCTAGTTTGAGGCAGACACTTCACCTGATTCCTAATTACAGAACCTCTTTCCAGCCAGATACCTTAACACTATAAACCCCCACAAGAAGTGTAGTCCTTAATATCCTCTCGCCATTGGTTTCCCTCAACACCTCATGCTCTATATTACCCGTTGTATTGCATTCCAAGTGCAGCATGAGTTTTGCAAGGGCACAGCCTGTGCAATGTGACCTTATGCAACTGGAACCTTCTGACTAGCATTCTTCACTATAGTCCACCTAGTAAACCTCCTGGGAACTCTGAGGCAAAGATGGGACATCCTGCATATCTCACCATGCTTTCTAGCCATCTCATCCCACAAAAAAAGACATCTTCCAACAGATTGGACAACCTAAGTTTCCCAAAAAATTTTCACATGAAACAAAAGCATCCTAACCATTGAACTGCTCAAGATCAGAAATACTAAGTTTATCTGAATAAAAATTAACAAACGTAACTAGATCAGCAAATTACACAATTTAAATGAGCCCAAATCCAGATAACTCCAAGATGCTTTCAAAATCAGTGCTTAGAAAATCAGACTGAAAACCAGGCAGTTTACACCTTTGCAGGTTTAAACTATACCCCCTTTAAATAACACAAACTGAACTAATCAATTACCCCAGCCAAAGCAGTTGGCATAGCAGACTAATTATCTAACTAGAGAAGAAGAAGAAAATACTTCATACTTACCCAGAAAAATGATTCCAAATTCAAACAATATGCAACAATCTTAATCTAGATTACAGAAATCAAACACTAATTTATAAGGTGAATACAATAAAAAACAATACTTTACAAGTGCACAGTTGCTGTGTACAGCTAGGCCCACTCGGATGAGGTTACCTGTGGAAAAACAGTAAACTGTGGTGAAAACTTCAAGATGCTTTCAAAATCAATGCTTAGTAAATCAGACTATGAAAACCAGGCAGGGTTCTCACCTTCTCCGCATTTATTTTAATTTTCCTATGAATATGTAGGAGAAGGTGAGAACCCTGCCTGGTTTTCATAGTCTGATTTACTAAGCATTGATTTTGAAAGCATCTTGAAGTTTTCACCACAGTTTACTGTTTTTCCACAGGTAACCTCATCCGAGTGGGCCTAGTTGTACACAGCAACTGTGCACTTGTAAAGTATTGTTTTTTATTGTATTCACCTTATAAATTAGTGTTTGATTTCTGTAATCTAGATTAAGATTGTTGCATATTGTTTGAATTTGGAATCATTTTTCTGGGTAAGTATGAAGTATTTTCTTCTTCTTCTCTAGTTAGATAATTAGTCTGCTATGCCAACTGCTTTGGCTGGGGTAATTGATTAGTTCAGTTTGTGTTATTTAAAGGGGGTATAGTTTAAACCTGCAAAAGGTGTAAACTGCCTGGTTTTCAGTCTGATTTTCTAAGCACTGATTTTGAAAGCATCTTGGAGTTAACTGGATTTGGGCTCATTTAAATTGTGTAATTTGCTGATCTAGTTACGTTTGTTAATTTTTATTCAGATAAACTTAGTATTTCTGATCTTGAGCAGTTCAATGGTTAGGATGCTTTTGTTTCATGTGAAAATTTTTTGGGAAACTTAGGTTGTCCAATCTGTTGGAAGATGTCTTTTTTTGTGGGATGAGATGGCTAGAAAGCATGGTGAGATATGCAGGATGTCCCATCTTTGCCTCAGAGTTCCCAGGAGGTGTACTGGGTGGACTATAATAAAGAATGCTAGTCAGAAGGTTCCAGTTGCATAAGGTCACATTGCACAGGCTGTGCCCTTGCAAAACTCATGCTGCACTTGGAATGCAATACAGCAGGTAATATAGAGCATGAGGTATTGAGGAAAATCAATGGTGAGAGGATATTAAGGACTGCACTTCTTGTGGGGGTTTATAGTGTTAGGGTATCTGGCTGGAAAGAGGTTCTGTAATTAGGAATCAGGTGAAGTGTCTGCCTGAAACTAGCTCCACTAAATAAAAAGCACATTTTAAATATTCTGAAGACAGTGAGCAAGGAAAGGAGGTTACACCTTGGGACAAATGACTTTTCCAATGCTTAAGTTGTGAACTGCTCTTAAGCAGGTGTCAAATACGGTTACTTTTTCTGAAGTGCTGCGAGTAAACATATGTGAAGGTAGAATGATGTGCATTAGTGATTTCAATCTATGGCTTAAGAAATTGTGTCTTGAGGAAGGATTTGGGTTCATAAAACAGTCATGCCATCTGCCAATAAAATCCTAGAACTTATTGTAATAATGGTAAAGAATAATCTGAATATTGTGGGAATCACAGAATCAATGAAAATCATGACTGGGACCTAGCTATACAAGGTTTTAATTTATTTAGTAAGGATAATAGGAAAAATTGGAGGTGTATTAATATAAGTTAAGGAAGGGTTAAATTAAACTTTAATAGGGAGTATTGGAGAAAATACTGAGGTGCTTTGGGTAACCATAGAAACCCAGGGAGTTATTCTTCAAACTGGAGCGATATATAGGCCACCAGGGCAGGAGGAGTAAATGGACAATGTCCTATTGCAAGACATTGCTAAAATGGAGTTAAGGGGGAGGTAATCATGGGAGATTTTAATCTACTTGGTATAAACTGGGATGAGTGTTTTCAGCAAGCTCCACTGAAAGTATGGACATTTTTAATTTGTTACAAAGAGTGTCCCTTAAACTGGTGATTGAGCCCACTCAAAGAAGTCATCTGTCCCCTTAGATTTGGTACTTAAAATGGAGACAGAATCTTAGAAGTGTTGGTGTGAACCTAGGATCCAGTGACCATCAAGCAGTATTTAGTATAATGACAGACACGTGCCACACAAAGACCAGGGTGCTAAACTTTAGGAAGGTGGATTTTGTGGAAATGGGGAAATGTGTAAGTGATTCTTTGGTGGAGTGGAGGCACATGTGTACAGTAGCAGCAGGAAATAAAGAAAAAATTATTAACAGCAACAGACCTTTGTATAAAAAAATGTGAGGAAAAACCCAGAAGAAAGCCAATGTGGTTTACAAAAAAAGTAGCAACTATAGTGAGGGGGGGGAGGAGGAGAAAAAAAAAAAAAAAAAAAAAAAAAAACCCTTGGGAAATAAAAAAAAAAGAGCACACGCTGACCAGAAGAGTTAATTGATTATTAATCTAAAGTATCATACTGGACCTAATGTGTATTTTATTTGAGGGACTGACTGGATAAATAGCGAATTGAATTGATCTAGCTGGCGCCAGCAGACACTTCAAAAATAGACAAGCGAGTTTAGGCAGGCCAGAGGGAGTATTAGTAAGCCATGAAGAATGCCTGGCCACTGACTGTGGCAGCGGCACTTCTCTAAGGGGGGTGCTCATCCCCCTCTAAACATGTCACTGCATCATTTGAGTTCCCGTTTCCCTCCTCTCCTGCAACCACAGCATTGTCTTGAAAAGCTATCCAAGAATAGTGAAGGTAGTATAGTACACAGAGTATTAAGGGTCGAGCAGAAGGATCCCGAGAGGATTTACCAAACATGTTTAGTGCCTCCTGTAATCCTCTGCCAGTGAGCTGGTGGATGAAGGTCTCTTCTTCCTCCAGAAAATGTAGGTATGGTACATAATGTCCCCCTCCACAACTTTCTTCCAGGGAATTTCTCCAGTGAGTGTGAAGAACAGAAGAGTTCTAAGTGCCCATGCTGGGAGAGGATCAGATATTCTTTATAATGCCCTATATCACATAATTCTGGATACATGGATGGAATTGTGTGACCTTGAAAACCATGTCCAGCCTTCTGAGATAATCCAGTTATCCTGTTTAATGTGGTGACAATACAACACACTGGGTAAACTGGTTCCACCAAAACTATGTGCATATAATTTTAAAGCAATTGTACTCATTAAGTTTCAGGTTTTTCTGAAAACTGTTCTTAGGATTGAGCCCATTATGTGGAATATTTTTAATTAGTAACAGGATGTAAGATGCAATAACAAAATATAGAAGACTGCTAAGATGAGAGATTGTTACCTTTAATTGTACTAACTGTGGAGGGTCTTTGCAGGTACTAGCTCTTGGGTCAAGATGTAGTAATCCATAACATTATATATTGGCTCTGTTATGCCACGGTAGCCATAGAGGGCAACAGATAAGTAAAGCTCCATGACGAAATCCTCCTTTTTGGTCCCATCCTTCCTCACAAAGTTAATGGCCAATGGCTTGCCTAAACACATGGAAATTTATTAGATCCTCCAGGGACTTAAAATGTGTGATCCGGTCTGTAGTCTACTATCTTACATACCTGTTATCTTGTCTTATGCAAGCATAACCAAGCTAAAGGTTCCTTGACCAAGCAACATGATGAGCTGGTATTATTCAGATATTTGCTCTATATCTAGAACTGGACTGTCTTGTGGGTTGGAAGCAGGTGACGTTTGTCTGATTTCGAAAAAAAAAAAAAAAATGAAGTGTATATGACAGTAAATATTAAGGAGGATTGTTAATGTTTGTTCCAAAAAAAGTTTATCAGAATTTTTTTTGACTTACCGGAACGGTCACATTATATTAACCCACTGGTTATTTCCACAACTAAACAATTGAACCTGATACAATGGCCCTATTTTCAATCCAGAATTGAGCATTTTTCTTTAATATGTACAGTAAGTTATTGGTCAATATGAGGGAATAAGATCAGGGGAGTGGCCCAGGTTGTGGGTGGCTGCTGAAGTCCACTGTGATAGGCCAAGGGAGGAGAAGAGGGAAAAGTTTTGTGGTGCTGGGGTCTGTGGGGATGTTGAAATCACCTAGGGTAAGGGTGGGGAGGTCAGAAGACAAAGTGGGCTCCAAAGTTATCAATGAATATGGAGGGGGGGCAGTAGACAACAGCAACACTGAGATGGATGGAGTGGTAGATGCAAATGCAGTGGACCTCAAAGGAGGTGGAAGTGAGAGGGCTCAGGGGGTATGACACTAAATGTGCAAGAAGGGGAGAGGAGGATGCCCACACCACTGCCAGGGCATTTGCCCGGTCTAGGGTTATGGGAGAACGAGAGGCTGCTGTAGGAGAGGGAAGCAGTATCAGAGGTTGAGAGCCATGTTTTAATGATGGCAAGAAGGGTGTAGGATTTGCAGATGAAGGTCATGGATGGCAGGGATCTTCTTGCAGATAGATTTGCCATTCCAGAGAGCGCAGAAGAATGGGAGAAGGAACAGGAGTGATGTGGATTAGATTGGAGGATTTGCAGGAGCAAGGTAAGGCACGAGGGAGGGGGGTGGGACGTGGACTGGGGGTATGGGAAGGGAAGGAGACCCTGAAGGAGGAGAGGGTATGGGGTGAGTAGGATGGGTGGGGTGGTAGAAGGTGAGCAGAGGGAGGTGGATGGAGAGGCAAGTGCCATGACTGTTAGAAGGAGGCAGAAAGTAGTGGTAAAGGTTAGGGAAATAAGGGAGTTTGCAAGAAGTGAAACCTGTGTTAAATAACAAATTCTGACATCAAATTAACATATGGTTGCAGAGAAATTTAGTGTTGGGATAATGGATGATCTAAGCAGTATCCAGAAGCAGCATTGAAGTGTTTTTTTGTGAAATGTAAACTGGATTTCCAGATTGTGTCCATAAAATGCAGGTGTTTAACAACAAAGATTAAGGTATCTTCACTCTGAAAGTCGTTTTTGGGCAGAGATATTCTGTATCCTCTGTTTTCCTCCTTTTTAACTCTTAACTCCGAAATTAACCTCCCCTTAAAATTAATCCACTTTAAATTTAAACACTAAAGCAGCCTACTCCACTAAATTATAATGTATTGCATAGACTATCATGGCCTTTCTATTATGACAACTTTTTCCCGTTATGTCCCAGTAGAGCTTGGTGCTGTAGTTTGTCTGGTTACCCAGGTGGTCTTTCTGTCATTCTTTCTGTTGCACTAATGGGTAGGGGTGGTGGTGATTGTGGTGTGACCTGGTCTCTGGCGCTCTCGTCCTCTTCCTTGGTAACATACTTCTCCTGTATCCACTGCTGGGATGGCCTCTGCTATGCTATCCCTTTGGTGGTAGAAGCCAGACCAGATGTGGTAACAGCAGAAGCACTACGGATGAGTGGTTAGTCTTTGGCGTACTTCTCCAGGCACCTATAGATCAAATAGTGGTTGGAATGACTGAGCCAGTGCATGTAACGAAGAGCAGAATACCGAACAACCAGACTTCATGGAGATCCAAGACTTATCTCCGGGTTTCAATTTACAGTTCTGGTTCCAAGCAGGATGTGATAGGTGACATTGTTGGAACAAGGGTAAGTACAACAAGGGTAAGTACAACAAAGGTTATTCCAAAGTCAATGAGTTTTATGCAGTGGCATTCTTTGTCCATTAGAAGACATTATCTGCTTTCAAGACCCTGTGCACCAATGCTTTACTGTACATGTATTGTAGAGCTCTGTTCAATTGCACCGCACACTGCTTTACCATCTCTCCTGGAATTTTAAAAAAAGTAGTATAAATTAGATTTAGCTATAATGGAGTATGTTAGACAAAACATATATTGACTTTTTTAATACAACAATGTTTTTATAAGATTACATTTTTTTGTTTTAAAATCTAGGATAATAACTCGCAAGATAAACTAGATACATTATAACAGATTATTGATTTGTGTAGAAATTCCTTCATAGTTTGAGAGAGATGGACAGTCATGGAAGATCTGTTCTGTCAACCTCACTATTTTCAGGACATTTTTTCCTAATGAGGAGTATATAGAATTAAAAACCAGAAGAATATTGTATAAATAAATTGTTTAATAATCTTAATGAATTTTAATCTCTTTTATGGAGGGAACAATTATAGGTTAAGCTATTCCTGATCTCCTCTTCAAGGACTGCATTAAAGCACTAAAACTTGCTGTTTTGTGTGACCCCTAATTTATAAAGCAAACTTTGAGCTATATGTGTATGTAAATATAATATTTCGTATTTTTCATGGCAATCAGTGTATGACAATCAAGGTACCTGTGGGTTTCTTTCGAGCCATTACTACTTGACTTCATTAGCTTGAAGTTATCTTCTGGATCACAACCTCCTGAGTGGCTTCCATCTCTGAGGACTGAATGGGAGATTACACCAGATCTAGAAACACAAGACTGCTTTATGTAAGAATGTTATAACAAACTTTCTTTACCATATTAAAGCATCGTTTGTCATAAATTGTTAGATTTTATACGATTTTACCTAAAACGGATGAAATGGCTTTAAATTTAACCAAATATCAGACCCCAAAATATCAAATTAATAGCTGTAACAAACTATTCATTGTAAGTTTCCTTTCTGGTGTACATGTTTATGTTCTAAAGATGAAATTAAAGCATGTGCTTGGAAGTGAAGTTGTTTGCAGATTCTTCTATCAGTGACAGAAGTTTAAAAGTGACAAGTTGGCTGGAAATCAGCCTGAGAGGTTAGATCTCCAACTTGCTGTGGTAATATGAAATCTTTCTGATTAGTACAGTATAGAGAGTGTTGCATAAATAGGGAGCTAAAAATGTAATGCTTAAAATTTTTAATTAAAATATTTTTGATGTTTTGTATAAGATGCATAATGCTGAGGTTTCTGTGGTTTACTTGATCTCTGCGTTATTACTTGCCGATTCTATCAGATCGTCAACCAATAAATTAACCTAATTAAGGGGGAAAAGGTGGTAATTAAATATTTCAGGCAGCCTCTCCATGCAATGGATATTTTGAAAAGCATAAGTTTATCATAGGTTATATAGCATAATACCACACAATATTGTCAGGTTTGTGTGGCAAATTTGTTAATGTTCTAGGATCGTTTTCACAAATGGAACTCTTCCCTGGTATTGAGGGTTCTGCTAAAATACATATAAAAGGTGGTTGTAATCTGGTGTCTATGCAATTAATAGCCAAATGGTAATGTTATGAAATTGTCTGAAATCTTAGTTGGTATAAACACTTGTGTTTTCTGCAGTGTGTGGGTTTCACTTTGTCTATTTTTGAGATCACCTTCTGGGTTTAGACATTGGTTTAGACCAAATCTTAGACAATCTCAGTTGATTTGTTGTGCGTCCAGCATTGTGTGATGCCGTTCTTGTAATCTATATAAAAGGTTGTACAAATCAATGTGTACATAAGCAGTAATGACACAGGATATGAATGTGTAGGACCTGTGAGATCTGTGTGGCAAAAACACAATGTGTCAGGATCAGTCACAAGACTTGTATTGGGCAGGTTACTACACTGGCTGAACTTACCCCTCAAGGAGTATAAAATAACTTTGAATTTTTTTTGTCAGGGTTATGAGCTATGTGGATTTAATACCACATCTTTCTTTTATGATATGCATCAATATAAGCCTGCTTTTTCTGTACACCATGAAGGATAGCCATAGGCTTCCTGCTTATCCCCAAGATGTAATTCAATGATTGATGAAAAACTATCGTCTGTGCATCAAACGATCTCAAATTTTGACCCCACTATTGCCTTTCTACAACGCTTTATTTTATTTTTTAAAATCTGACACACCAAAGCTTGATCCTAATTGCTGTGTGCCCAGAACTGTCTGACCTAGCTGTGTGTAGGGGAGATTAAGTGAACATTAAATTCCTGAACATTTTAAGTGGTAGAACTAGGGGGAAAAAAGGGACTGCTATACCAAAATGTTATGTCAGCAAAATCCCAATAAATGATCCATGGATGTTGTACAGAGTATGCCTTGGTTTTTTTTTACCTAAGGATACAGACTGTTAACTAATTAAACTAATTGCTATGGTTTTTACATGAAGAGCCAGTGTTGCCCTGTAAAAAATAGAATCTGTGCGTAGCCATGTATACAGAAACCAGAGTAATGAGTGTAAAGGGGTCTACTCGTCTCAAATATAACCATTTTATTTTTCTATAACAAGGCATTTGACCATATCCATCACAGTATCTTTAAAACCTATACATGCATGCATTCTTATGTTCCTCATCCCAAACTATGAACTCCTCATCCATGGGTATCCTGTACTAAACCTCATAGTGCTCTGTCATGGGTGTAGGGCCTATGTAACTTCAATTGGTTGATATTTTAAAGTGGGAACTGTCACTTGAATCACTCAACACCCATTGACTGTTGTAGACTACTAGTCAAAATTCCATATTTCCAGATTACTTCAGCCATAATGCCGACAATGTTCAGATGTAAAACTTAATCCTTGACAACAAAATCACACACACATGATCAATGGAAATCAAATTTATTAACCCATGGAGGTCTGGATTTGATTTCCATTGATTTTTGTGTGATTTTTGTCGGCACATTCAACTATGTAAAGAACAAAGTATT
>WWET01011455.1:3970-14697 GCA_011038615.1 Limnodynastes dumerilii
GCCTCATCCTGTGAATTGAACGGGTGATGTCAGCTCCATTGTATGATCTCTGCAGGAATATAACACCTTCTGAAAGGCAAATAAACAAAGTTATAATGATTTAATAATGGACTGCAATCTAATTTTCCCACCATGTCATAAAATGAGCATCTTAGAATGAAAATCTGTATCTGAGTTTCCCTGTATATGTTAGTTCTAGCTCTCAAAGTTTGCTGCTAATTATAGAAATTAAAACTTTTCATCTAGTTTCTTCAAACAACACCTCTTAAATAAAGATTGTTAATTTTAACGCTTTTCCCTCAGAAATTGACATCGATATGCCTTATACTGTATTAAAATGTTTCAACTTGGCATTGAGATACTGCTGTTAAAGTACTGAGCACAACATCAAGGTGAACTCACATATGTTTGTGTGGGAGGATTTTCAACTTTGAATCTGCTAAAGTGATTTTCGATTTTTAATTGCACTGCAAAATAGCAGGAAATACAACCTAAGCAAAATACAGCTAATGAAAACATGAAATAAACTGTTTATTCATTAGGAAGAATTGCTCATTGTGCAGTCAAAACTGAAGAACACTGATTATTACAAATGTTTTCTTAATACTATGCAGGACTGGTACTGTGCCCTTACATCCTTGCTATAACCTTACTTCCTTTTGTATTGTCCATGGTCAGCAATTTGTATTGTATTTGTATGTTACGCAACGTAACTGACTGTACGAAACTTCAGCGTAAATACGAACGAAGGAGCATGTCTTCCATACAACACCCGGAACTATGCTTTGTAGACGGAGGGAGGCATTTAGGGCCGGATATACTGCACCGGACGTCCTGTGTTTACCGTGTTTTACTACTGCGTAGTCATTTTTTATGTAATCTACTGTGAATACAGTGTACCCCAAAAGTACCCCCGTGAATGAGTACGCAATTACCCGCTAAAATGCGAAAAATAGCACAAAGGCGAAGGTTCGTTCAAACTTACGCAAACAGTGTTTACTCAACAGAATCTGGGTAACAGCAAGGTACAGCAAGACAATACTCAACGCAGCGCAGCAAACCAGGAAGGCAAGACGGTCAATTCAGTCGTCCTCTCAGGAAAAGGTGAGATCGAATGTCCAAGAGCAAAGTCCATAGATGAAAGGGTTCGCCGATCTTCCGCTTGATTGAAGAGATCTCAATCCTCTGGTGGTTCCTAGGTCGTCATTGGTCCTGGGGTCTTCCTTTGTTCTCTTCCTGGAGGGTCATCTGCATATCCTTCATACAAACATTTTCTATATTCTAACCTAGCTTTGCGCATAACTACTGCCGCAGACATGTGGTCTTATCAGCGTCTAGCTAACATTAAGGATTATGATTTAAGCTACCCTATGAATATAAACATGACATATAAAGTTCATTCATTCGCTGCTCAAAATATGTTTAAAATAAAGTTCAGGGGCCCGATTTTCAGCACTGGACGTAATGCATATACATCCGGTGTTTACCGTTTTTGACTACTGCGCATGTGTAGTCAAATTTTTTATGTAATCTACGTATCTTTGATACGTAGATTGCATATATGCGGCCTTTAAGACCGAAAAGATACATAGAATACGTAAAAAATTTACTACGCATGCGCAGTAGTCAAAAACGGTAAACACCAGACGTATATGCAATGCGTCCGGTGCAGTAAATCCAGCCCCTAAATCATACAGTATGGGTTAGGCCGTTACGTACATCAATGCTTTAGATACGTCCGTAGTTACGCTTTGAAAAGTTAAGGTAGGGTTTGGCAAACGTAAATCGAGTAAAGTACATACGAGCAATGGGAGTGCCTAGGGGGGGTGCAGAGTACTTCCGACTGCATAAATACGCTACGCCAACTAATGTAAAAACAACTTAGGTGTGGATCTACCCTGATGACACCAAGGTGCAGTTAAAGGTCTAACAAGGTGTGGATCTACCCTGATGACACCAAGGTGCAGTTAAAGGTCTAACACAATCAAGACCCTTCAATCTGCCTGGATAGTCCCACCCCGTTAGGCCAAGGAGCCAAAGCAAAAGATTTTGCAAGGTCTTTCCAACAATTGGAGCTATGTTGTCCAGCTCAGAATGGTGGGATGAAGGAAAGGTTCCTCATGCTCCCAATATAATATTCCTTATTTAGGAAGAAAACACCCATGCAGAATAACATGCAGAAAACAATGCAAATTTATCAGTAGTTCTTCATGATAAATGAGGGGAGAAAAGTTGAGAAAAACCAGATCTTGTTAATAAGCTTTTGTTTTTATGCTCAGAATTTTTCTACAACACTAACATTGGGCCTGATCCAGAACTACGCATCAGAGTGAATTTACGCGTGGCGGACACGTAAATTCGCAGCATAGAACGCACTGCGCATGCGCACCAGAGAAAATACGCACATTCATGTAGCGTAATTGTGGACGTATGGGCCATTCACATATGTCTCACGTAAATACTTACGTGTGGACACGCCTAATTTACGTACATCCAAAATACGTCTGAATTACGTGAAGTAGGCGGGGGGTGGTATTTAAAGTGTACAGTATGGGCGTGCTAAGCTGCGTACGTTCACGTAGTCTATACGTCCGTTAGCGGACGTACGCAGTTACGTGTGAAAAAGTTAAGGTAGGGTTTGGGCAGCGTATCTTGACAAAATACGTCCGTGCAAGGGGTGTGCCGAGGGGAGTGTAGCGAACTTACGTGCACGAAAATACGCTCCAAGAATAAACGTACGGCACACGTAGTTCTGGATCTACCCCATTGTGTTAAGTGAACGGGTTAATAAAATCTGCATTAAAAAGGTCAGATCAGCATCACATATTCCCAAGGATAGATTTTTCTCTTTAATTTTAATGTCTTGTATAGTATGTGATGATTGCTGGTTGGGTGGTGCTGGTTTGCAAACTACCTGGGATCTTCCTCTATAAGTTGAAATATGTTAATTAGCATACCTTCAGCAACTGCTGCTTAGTACATGAACGTTGTGTGTCCTACAAGAGAAAGGGAAGTTTGGACTAGTTGGAGATTGACAAGAGGTTCATTCCAGAAGACTGGAGTCCTACTAGAGGTTCAAAGACCAGCAAAGTAAAATAAGGTACTTAGTACTGCCCCGCTCCGTCGTACACAGCAATGATACAAAATGTCATCATTGCGTCTTCGAATCTTGTGGGGTTTTACGCATCAGATCCTACTGCCTTATTTTCACTTGCAGGCTGTTACAGGAAGATCCATCCGTGTTACACTGATCCATCAATTCGATTACCTTGGACTTTTAATGATATATCCTGATACATATGGTCTTTCGTGTAAAATAAACGCCATTTTGTGTGTTTGCCAAAAATAGTTTTCTATAGTGCTGGTGGTTTAGCCGGCAATTGCCTTTGTTTCTGAAGATTCAGTAACCAGCCAGCTCGCTGAGCCTTTGGCTTAAACTGGATGAAAATAATATTGTGACCTGTGAGGTGGTCCAAACTGAATAGAAATTACTTTTATTGAGGTTGGTAGTAATGAAGGAACAAAAAAAAAAATACAGAACAAAAACTAAAACACAAGGTCGGTTCTGGCAAAACCAAAACACGAAGTTGATACAGATCCAAAACCTAAACCAAAACACGGGAAGTGAATATTCCTAGTTACAATCACAAGAGGGTGTGTCTTGGTATTGCACTATACAGTATAGGCGTGCCTTCTGTCTGCTTACCTATCCTTGCACTCTACCACCATTTCCTGTTTACAGAAGTATGAACAGTTAAGAGAATCGAAAGTCTGTTCATGCAAGGGTAGTGGATACCGGTATGTCCTTATACATCCATTGCTCGAGGATCTCAGTATCTTGTTCTTTGTACTTTATAATTAATTTTGTTTTCCTTTTTTTTAACGTTTCACTGTCCTTTATATTTCCAAACAATCTTAAAAAAACAAAACAAAAAAAAAGTATAGAAAATTCTAGACAAAACAGAACTTAAGCGAGAACAAATATTTTTATTTGTTATGGGATGTAAAAGTTAAGCGACTAATAAAGCCTCCAGGCAAAATAATACCCAACCTTAGAAAAAAACAGCCAGGAGCTTTTTAATGAAAGAAGATAGTTTAAAAATTTCTGGCAAGTGGGGTAAACTCCCAAGAAACCAACTAATTGGACCCTAGAGATATGCAAATGACCAGTTAGCTAGGTACATGTTCTAAGACAGATGCCGGGGAAACAATGTTATTTTATTCAAATAGATTATTTTCTAAAATTGTATAGCCAAACAGTCCAGTAACTTATCTCCCTTGTGAATAGCTTAATATGAATATAGACTGTGTTCTCTACATTATAATACAGTGCAAGTGTTACTTTGTGTGAAGGTATGAATGGAGAACTATGCACCAGTCAAAAAAGTATTTCTTTATTTCCTCTGTAGCTCTCATGCTCTTAGTTTGTAAGTGGAGTTAATGCTGTTGTTTTTTTGTTTGTTTGTTTTTTTTACTTAATTGTCCACCAAGGTTTTACATATGCCAACAATTAAATATACATATGCCTTGTAAAGCCTTAAAAAAAAAATTAAAATGAAAATTGTTAATGTTATTTACAAAATTGGCAACAATTTCTTTATTTAATTCATTAATTTGTCATTTACGTGTAACAAAAAAATATTTTCACCAATATTATGAACAGTTCACTAGTTTATTGCACCAAAAGATCAATACCAAGTATAATTTTTTTTGTTTTGTTTTTTGTAACGGTTGGTGTTAAATAAAAAAAAATATAATAATAAAAAAAAACATTTTCGTAGGTTTGTTATAAATTTTTGTACTGGATGCCGAACTAAGAGCAAATTCCATAAGTTAATCGTCGATGCAGCTGCGAACATACGGACTTTCCTAATTTCCTATCCTTTCCATAGGAAATGTGTACACTCTACCTGACATTCCTACATTCAGAAGGGACTTCTGTGTTCAGCACTGTACTTTAAGCGTTCCGCACATATCCCTCTACGTGTAGGAATGCTGGTGAGCCTAGCCAAGCATTCATAGAGTAGGATTCCTATGCCTACCCACAATGTGTATCTCGGATGCATGGTGAGTGAGTCTGCCTCATGGTTGGAAACTGAATTCCGTATGGAATCCAGCATTAGGCGGCTGAATTATGGTGCAGAATTCACATTAATGTGCAGGAACAACTGGAGCTGATTTATGCATGTAGCATACATAAATCAGTTGTCAGCTTAATCAGTTTATTTATTAACAGGTTTTTATATAGTGCTATCAGATTATGTAGCGCTTTGGAGAGAATATTTCACATTCACATCGGTTCCTGTCCTATTGGATCTGTATACACCCACACACAAACACACACTAGAATGTATTTATCCAGCAGAAATTAACCTACCGGTTTGTTTTTTTGGGAGTGTGGGAGGAAACCGAAGCACCCGGAGGGAACTCATGCAGACATGGGGAGAACATACAAACTCCACACAGATAAGTCCTAATCCAAGAATTGAACTCATGCCCTCAGTGTTGTGAGACACAAGTACTACTCACAGAGCCACTGTGATGCCCACCGTGCTGATCCTGTCCATTCATTAAAATAGACAACACCTCAGTAATACATATAGTATAGTCTTCCGTCTTGCGTACTAATGCCAGTTGTCGGTTGTTCGAGTAGTGGCTATTTTTCATACTGAAGCGCACTGGTGTTAAGCTGTCTGGTTCTACTGAATACCAGGCAGGTGACTAATACTTTCTAACACATGGTACCAGGAACGTAACTAGACCAAATGGCGCCCAGGGCAAATGCCCAAAATGCGCCCCACCATGTTCCCACCCCCCCTCCAGGAAAAGAAAGAATAAAACCCTCTTACCTTACTCTGTGAGTCTGAGAGCAACTGCAGCGCGGCATCCACCAATCAGTGTTCAGCCGGACAGCGCTGGTCACATGACACACTGCGAAAGTGAACTAATCTCACAGTGTGTCCTATAAGCCGGCGCAGTCCGGCTGTACACTGATTGGAGGATGCCGCGCTGCAGTTGCTCTCAGACTCAGAATAAGGTAAAAGGGCTTTATTCTTTCTTTTTGTGCAGTGGTGGTGGTAGGCTTTGTCGGGTATGCGACCTGATGGCACCGATGGCGCCTCCAAAGCCATTGGCGCCTAGGGAACATGCCCTACAAATCCCATACTAATTACGTCACTGCATGGTTTTCTTTCTATCCATGGTTTTTAATTCTTTATTAATAACTTTGAATATCTTTGAATAATAACTGAAACTAAATGTGTGCCTCTTTCCTTTTTTTGGTGGCCACAAATTTATGAGTCTGATTAACAGGTATGCTGTGACCATACACACAGATAAGTCCTGGGAATTGAACTCATGACCTCAGTACTATGCACCAGAGGAGCTACCCCTTGAGTCTTAAATATCCATAGCTACAGCTTCATACGTGTCTGGTACCAGTGAAGGTTATCCATTTTTGCTGTCAGGTCTGGATCTGAAGAGCAACTAAAATGGTCCATGGCCTGCGTCACAAATCATACCAAGAAAGGCTAGAGAAACTAAACATGTACAGCTTGGAGCAGAGAAGGGAAAGGGGGGACATGATAGTAGCTTTCAAATACATCAAGGGTTGTGACCGGCTAGAGGAGGGGGCATTTTTCAAAGAAGGAGGTGTAATAGAACACGAGGGCAAGAATATAAACTGGAGGGTGGCAGATTCAGAGGAAATGTGCGGAAAAATTACTTCACTGAAAGGATGATAGATAAGTGGAATATTCTGCGAAGGATAAGTGGAATATTCTCCCATCTGAGGTGGTTGAGGTAACACAGTAGAACAGTATAAACATGCTTGGGATAAATATAAGGATATCCTAAATTGTAAACTAAATTGAGGGTAAATAAGGTCTAGGGTCAGTATAGTTTTTAATAAACAACTGGGCAGACTGGATGGGCCATGTGGCTCTTATCTGCCGTCACTTTCTATGTTTCTATGTTTCCCTTTAGCCTCTTAAGGGCTCTCCACTACCTCGCAAATTGTACACCATTCTAGATAGTCAAGGAATCATCAATCAGTGGATAAAAAGATATACCAACTTCTCTTGTACAGCTTCATTAACTATAGTCAAAATATCTGGTACAGCCCTTGGGAATTATCATCAAATAGTTCATAATACTTTTCATTTACTTTGTGAGCAATTTGATAGTCTTAATCAGTTCAAACCTCACATTTTAATCATGCTCAAGAAATGTGAGCTTACTTAAAATGCTCCGCACAGCATGTGATTTAAAGTGTAACTAATGTCATTCTTTATGCGAAAATCACATAACAATCAAATAATCACGGTATTTAGGTAAAATTAAGAGACATGGATAAAAGAGGATGGATAAAATGCTGAAAACTTAGATAACACTTAACATTTCTTCTCAGGCGAAAAAATGTCTCCTAGAAGGATGTATGTCGTGATTTATAAGCTTAACTTTCTTGTCTGATGTCTAATTTTCTCATTTTATTTAGAGTTAAATTGCTTATACATGCACATGGGGAAATGAGGAGAGGAGGAGGTCCCATATTTTAATTAAGAAAGATATGCAAAATGGTAATAGAGCAATTCAAATGCATTAGACACCTTCTAAATCTCAAGCTGTAAATTTGTTTTGTCTGTCGGGGAAATCTTCACTAGAGATCTTTATTCCAAGGCAGCAAGTGATGCAGGGAAGAGTCCGGGAATAATTTACTATATCATGAATTTAACGGTGTGATAATTGTTAACATTTCACTAGCAGTCCTTTTTAACATTAGCAGTCAGCGACTATACAGATTCAAGTAATAAATTGTCACGCTAAGATTGTTTTTGTTTTCTTTTTAGGAAACAATATGTCATGTTGTCAATCCTTCTCTGCTGGTTGTTGAAGAAAGAGGATCATAGAACATAGGGCTGGATCCAGACTTAAGTAAGTGCTGGAAATGAGTTACTCCTGGGCTAAACCATGTTGGTTGCAGGGGGAGTCTTGTTAATTGTATTCTTTGCATGCAGGGATATATCTTTGAATTGCTTACTGCACACAGATACTAACCAGCGTTACTATCACACTGTTATTTAGACTTGGGATAGGAAACATCACCTCTCAACTCTAATATTGTATTGTTTGGATATTTGAATTGTCTTTCCTTTAGTGCCCCTTTATCATATCCATTACAATTAACATGCATGTAGTAAGCCATAATTTATTTGCCTTATCATGGCCCACTTCTACTTTTTTTTTCTGCAGTGGATCAGAAGAGATCTGTAACCTTTACTGAGACACAACCTCAGCCATCCACATCCCATGCTGAGGTCCCTCCCATAACACCACGTTCTGGCTGCAGTCCTGCTCCATCCATCAAACAAGTGTCTGCAGAGAGCCCAGTACTCACCTCCTCTCCATCCATCACTGTAGCTGACCTTCACAGCCAGACTGACAGCCAGGTAACACCACAAAAAGGTTAGAACACGTGTATCTCACCTCCATTAAGAAACCAAGGTGTTGGAGAGGCCTGCCATGTATTGTGACTAACAACCTAGGGCTTTAAAGGAACACTAATCAAGACTAATTTATTTTAAAATTTCAAACCTCATGTGGCAGTCCTGTTACCAATGATTATAATAGTGATATTGGCTCAATGAAATAGAGAATCATTAGTAACCTGCTATCTGACTATACTATAGAATTTACAACCACTATATCAGGACTTTCTTCGGTTACCTTGAACATCCCTAGAATAAAACAGGTAAAATAATGTTAGATATCGCTATAGATTTGCAGCTTCTCTCGGAAAAGGTTTTGCCTTTAAGCTAGGATGAAGTATTTAACAAAAATATGTAAACTTTTTAATTTTTTACGAAACATGGGGTAGATCCAGAATTACGTTTGCCGTACGTTTATTCACGTAGCGTATTTTCGTTTGCGTAAATTCGTTACACTCCCCTCGGCACGCCCCTTGAACGTACGTATTTTGTCAAGATACGCTTTCCAAACCCTACCTTAACTTTTTCCAACGTAACCGCAGTGATCCGCCCATGTATGTATGTATGAGCAACACGTATTTACACAGCTAAGCACACCCATACTGTACACTTTGAATACAACCCCCCGCCGACTTAACGTATTTCAGACATATTTTGGCACGCCCACACGTAAGTATTTACGTGACACATACGTGAATGGCCCATACGTTCACAATTACGCTATGCTACTGAGCGTATTTTCTATGGTGCGCATGCGCAGTACTTACAAATACACGATTTTACGTCTCCGCCACGCGTAAATTCGCTCCGAAGCATTGTTCTGGATCAGGCCCAATATAATATATCAAGTCATCAGTATGTTTATCAGACTCATTGCACACGTAGCTGCCTAAATCTCCATAATGCCTAATGAGGACTATCTAACATTATGGAACATTTTCAACAGTAATCAATTTCATTTGTTCTAGTGATTATTTCTTATACTGATTCATTAAACTATCTCCTGTACTCCAAGCACTCCTTCTTTGTGTTCATTTTGGACTTGATTCACACTTAAGAGAGAGTGAGGTGGGGGCAGATCTGCACCTAACTCAAACTTCCAGCCTCCAACCCGCCCTCCATTTTTAGGTGCCTTATGGCACTTATGTCCGTATGGACATTGCACCTCCTCGTCTCCCACCCGCACTCCACAGCTAACCTAAATACCTCCCCCCTCCCACTTCTACCTAAAAACGCCCCGAGGCAGTATTACGCCGGCTCTTTCTACGGAAAACGTTGCGTGCGGTCCTTAAAGACTGCACCTACACTATCTACGTACCAATCGGCTATGTAGATAGCGTAAATTACCTGCTACACATGCACAGTAGGTCATTTCGGCCCCATACGCACTTAAGAAGCCGCAGGTTCTTAAGTGTGCATCAGGCCCTTTGTTACTATTTAGGAACCAGCCCAGACCACCCCTGGTAAGTAAGACGACCAAATGTACCACAAAAGTACAAAAACTACAAGTTTGCACAGACAGTCCAGAGTAAATGTCTCAGTAAAGGGTTAGTGCCATTTCTCTCAATGATTTGATGGATTCTTTTCCATCGATGGCCCATCCCATTGTGCCTCCTGAATTCATGGCAGAATGACTCCCACTGATATCCATAAATTGCAGGGTTATGTTTCCATGCCCAGAGTTTTATGGCATACAAACGCTTTACATCTTCACAATATTGGACAATATGATATATATCTTGTATAAATTCTGTATTTTCCCAAATATAACATCATAATTCAGGATCATTGTTTAGCCCCATTAGCAATTTACAGCCAAAATTATAAGTCCTATAGTTGATTTATGGTTTATGCAGTAAGCTGTCAGCACACAGCTATTTTACTGGCCCTCAGTCTGAAAGAGTAACTGCCAGATTCCGCTCTCCGATGCTTTATTACTAGAACTCGGTATTAGATTTTAGATTTATTCACCAGCTTTTGTTATACTTTAAAAAAAATAATAAAACAGATTGGTTGTTGATTTAGATATCGAGAAATTGAAAATGAAATGATAAATATAGAAATAATTAAAAATTGAATGAATCATTTTTCCTACCTAGTGACTTGTATACTTTTCTGCATTTTGTTTACATATCATTTCCCTATTTATATTTTTTCACCGTTATGCTGTTTTCATCTTGTTTATTATTGATCATTCATTTAGCCATGAGACATAGGGCCTGATCCTGAACTACGCCGATG
>WWET01011461.1:0-12990 GCA_011038615.1 Limnodynastes dumerilii
AAGCTTTGATAAAGTTGGCTGGGAGGTTTAGGTTACATTTCCCGGCAGGGTGTGGAGCGGGGACGTTACATTTGATTAACACATTGCCTGCAGTGCATGGATCTTATCAGGTTAGTGGCAGGCAGCCATTAACTGGTGTGGAATCACGTTCCAGGAGAAGTTGCTGTGGTATCCTTAATGGCCAGTAGGTGGAGCTCCTATCCCTCCCCTTCTCCTGAGCTCTTTATGCACATGCAGCTAATGGAGCTGGATACAGGTAATAGTCAGATGAAGACTGGCAGAATAGAGTTGGAGATGGAGGGGCTGGGGGAAAATGCAGGGCTGGAAACGGACCTTGGTGTCTGACACCTCTTCTCCCGCAACGTTGTGCAGCCCACAAAATCAGTCACACACTCCCCTGGGCCGTTTTGCACATACCCTGTCTCCTCAAGTCACCAACTGCACTGAGTATTGCTGCAGCACAGACCAAGATGGCGGCCAGTTCAGATGCACACTGTCCTTCTCCCACTCCAGGCCTCTCCAGCATGTCCAGACGCCTAAACTCTCAGCCCCAGAGGTCAAGCTGTCCGTCCGCCGCGCACAGCCGTCAGGAAGCCTCTGTTTTTATAATGGGGACCTCTGTGGAGCGTCTGACAGACACAGGGCCCAAGGCGTGAACGGGCCTACCACAGTCCTGTGGATCACCACAGGGGATCCCAAAAGGTACGCTGTGGCGGGGAAGCAGAACCCCTCTGGTACAGAGCTGCAGGGTAGCGTTAGGGCCGAGTGGAAGGCTTATTAGGCTAGTTAGTCCGGAGCTCACCCGCCATGTGACTTCTCTCTCGAGCAGCCAACGATGTTCCTCCTGATTTTGCTTTTTGATTTTGTGTTGATTGCCCATTATGAAATATGTGTCAGCAATGTTTTAAAATGGTCATCTTTTGTTTTCAAATTTTTTGTATTTTTTTCACATTATTTAGAAATATAATATTAAAAAACTGCTATAAAATATATTTGTCACTATGATTCTGAGTGACAACACTCGTCTTCACATGTTTTCAGCCATAGGCCATGTGTAGACAACCTCGTGTCTCTGATCCAGAGCTGCGCTTCCGTCTTTTTTTCAGACGGAAGCGCACCAAAAATGAGCACTGCGCATGCCCAGATCGGAAGGGCGCACAGCTTGTAGAACTATAAGTGCCAGCATGTCCTGTCAGCCAGTGCTCGAAACGCTTGGTACATGTCCCCATAAAAAAAAAAGACATTCTAAAGACGGCACAAAAATGGTGGAAAATATGGCCAAAGAACATTTATAAATGAAAAAAACATACTTACCTGCTCTGATGGGGGTCCGATCTTGCCAGCTTTTAATCCAGGGGGCGTCATTTGCAAAAAAAAAAACCCTTCTGCTACGACACAAACCATGTCCTGCAAGTCCTTGCGCATCCGCTACACCTCGGGATCAGGGCTGGTGTCTCTACAGGAAATGTTAAACTACGAATCCCAGCATGCATTGCCAGGTATCATCTATGCCTGTGCACTCAAAGCATGCGTGTCCTACTAGTTACACTACACCTTGAGAGCCACAGGTTGTCCAAGCCAGCCATAGGTATACATCATGATTATCACCAGACTTTACTATGATAAAGAACATTTCATGTAGCTACATCTTCAATAATCTGTCACACTTTGAATATTTTCAATACAATTAGAATGTAATGGAGAAATACATATATATTTCTGAGGTGTGTATAAACGGAACAGACGGGATAAAGGAGCCTGGTGAGAGTTTGTTTTTTAATGTCATTATGCTACCAATTACCTACAATCATTGCATTGGCCATTTGCTGTTGCGTTTCATTTTATTTCACTTTGATTAAACTCTATGGTGCTGATCCACAATGGTCAAAATAAGAAGAAAGGTTCAAGGTGTCCATCTCTGCTAAACAAATTTGAAAAATAATATTACAAAATGTTGCAGCCATGTTTATTTTTTTTATTTTTATTTTATTATTACTCAAATAATGGGTAGCTTTACTGGCCATCTTTTAATTAGTTCAATATATGACCAAGATAACAATTCAATCCTATTTGTAAATTAACAAAGTAAAAATTAGCATTGTTAAAGGTGTAAGTGCGAGGGACTTCCGGTGGGCGGCAAACTAAGGTGGCCACATTTTACTTCAGCTCTCCGTGCCATTGCTCTAAAAACAGCCTTAATCCATCCTAAAACTACCTGTTCCTTCTTCGAGGAGTGTGGAGGGAGAGCAGGGTAGTGGGTGCCCTATCTCACGAAACCAGAGACGGTGTGGAGAGTTACCCATTGTCTCCGGAGTCCGCCTCTATGGAGAGAGGCCTGTTGGCGGGGTGAAGCCTTCTTATAGCCCTAACTGATGCAGAGAAAGAGTGAGTCAGAAAACTCTCAGTGTACCCAAGAGACCTGCTGAGAAACTGGAGTGTGACCAGCGAGTCCTAGGCCTCGACGTGACTTTAATTGTTCTACTCACCTGTGCCGTCCCGGGATCCAGTCTGCGACGCGGAGAGCTGTGGCATCGGCCATTCGGTGGAGGAGTGACGCCTGGCCGGTCATCGTGAGTTGACCATGAGTTATCAGCGGTCGGCGGCTAGAATGCCTCATAATTCCACGGGTGATGGAGATCTACTTTCCTTATTTAACTCCAGGATAACCGTGAGTCGTAATCCCCAACATAGGGGACAGATAGAGAGATGAGGGAGAGGAGGCTGAGAAAAAGGTGTGAACGCCATCTTTGTGCTGTCTTGTCCCCGATAGTACATTAACGGGAGCTGTCTGTTGGACAACGTTTGTCCTTAGTAATGGCAAAACACCTTAATCATTATATTATTGATTCTCTGGGACTACCTGATGTGCAAATAAATGCTGAAGTAGCTTCATTACTTTAACCCCCGATTGCAGAGGTGCAAAAGTTTCCCGCCAATCTTCCAGAAGGCGGCCATTTTGTGTACCTTACTGCTCCAACCTTTGATTGCTTTGAAAATTGCTATTGCCACTGTACAGCAAAGAAAACAAAGTACTTTATATACCTACTCTCACCTCTTACCATGGAAGAATGTCTCCTTGTGACCTGGCAAAGGTCTAGATAGGAGATTCTCGCCACGTTAATATTCCGGCTACTAACTACACAAACCATCACCTTGTGATTTATAGACACTTTTGGCAAAACGGCAGTTTTTCAGGGGATTTTCTAAACATACAAATATATTCTCATATCTCATTAGCATATCCCTACAATATTTTCATCTGGAAATAGACTGGTTGCGCTTTCAGACCTATTTTGTGTCCGCTAACTACAAACAAAATATTGTATGAGACTTTAAATATCTAGGTGGATTTTATAGTAAGTCTCAATTAATACAGCATACTATTGTGGTGCTTCTAGATATTTTTTTCCCCTCCTAGAAAGGCTTCTATACAAACAGAATTAATTATTTTTGATTGTACATATTAGCCTTATTAGCCTTGCCTACCACCAATATGGGTATGAGTAATTGGTAATCCCGTCCACTTCATGTTGGCCCTGCCTACATTTGATTTGGTCCCACCCACAAGGCCACTTTAAGATTTTTTTTCCGGGGCCATTTTCATTTCCCAATCCGCCCCTGTACCTGCCATCCATATATCTGCCTCTTATTATTATACCTGCCATCCATATATCTGTCTCTTATTATTATACCTGCCATCCATATATTTGCCTCTTATTATTATTATAGCTACCAACCATATATCTGCCTCTTATTATTATTATTTGTGTGCGATCTCTCTAGAGACCACCTGCCTTCAGCTGAGAGAGAGAGATGTTGACTCCCCTTTAATTCCTATATGCAGCACACACAGGTGTTCTCCTAATCAGATGGACCTGGATTAGGCTTCATAACAGAACTCTGGGGCTTTTACACAGCTGCTGCCTCCTAACTCCAGTAGTTCTGTTACAGTAGTTTTACGTTTGTACGTTACTTATGACCTAAGATTCGCATGTGCATTAATGTATGTCTATGTACATTAGTTATGTTGCTATTTTCACAAAGAAATGTTGACATACCTTTCCTGTCTGCTTCTACTTCTATTATGTATTATTGTTCAAACTATTGTGTGCTTGTGTTTTTTTTTAACCTTAATCCTTACATACTTTATTATACTTTGTTTTTTATTAATCAATCAATCACATGTTATCATTATGAGCCATGAAATAACATTGCAGAATATAATTGATTATAAGTTTATTTATATAATATGTCTTATAACAACATTTTTGTTTGACTTTGCTTTTTGATTTTGTTAGTGTTGATTGCCCATTATGAAATATGCGTCAGCAATGTTTTAAAATGGTCATCTTTTGTTTTCAAATTTTTTGTATTTCTTTCACATTATTTGGAAATATAATATTAAAAACCTGTTATAAAATATATTTGTCACTATGATTCTGAGTGACAACACTCGTCTTCACATGTTTTCAGCCAACCATAGGCCATGTGTGGACAACCTCGTGTCTCTGAGCCAGAGCTGCGCTTCCGTCTTTTTTTCAGACGGAAGCGCACCAAAAATGAGCACTGCGCATGCCCAGATCGGAAGGTTGCACAGCTTGTAGAACTATAAGTTCCAGCATGCCCTGTCAGCCAGTGCTCGAAATGCTTGGTACATGTCCCCATAAAAAAAAAAGACATTCTAATGCCGGCACAAAAATGGTGAAAAATATGGCCAAAGAACATTTATAAATTAAAAAAACATACTTACCTGCTCTGATGGGGGTCCGATCTTGCCAGCTTTTAATCCAGGGGGTGTCCATTTAAAAAAAAAAAACCCTTCTGCTACGCCACAAACCATGTCCTGGAAGGCCTTGCGCATCCGCTAAACCTCAGGATCAGGGCTGGTGTCTCTGTTAAACTACGAATCCCAGCATGCATTGCCAGGTATCATCTATGCCTGTGCACTCAAAGCATGTGTGTCCTACTAGTTACACTACACCTGCAGAGCCACAGGTTGTCCAAGCCAGCCATAGATATACATCATGATTATCACCAGACTTTACTATGATAAAGAGCATTTCATGTTGTAGCTACATCTTCAATAATCTGCCACACTTTGGATATTTCCAATACAATTAGAATGTAATGGAGAAATACATATATATTTCTGAGGTGTGTATAAACGGAACAGACGGGATAAAGGAGCCTGGTGAGAGTTTGATTTTTAATGCCATTATGCTACCAATTAACTACAATCATTGCATTGGCCATTTGCTGTTGCATTTCATTTTATTTCACTTTGATTAAACTCTATAGTGCTGATCCACAATGGTCAAAATATGAAGAAAGGTTCAAGGTGTCCGTCTCTGCTAAACATATTTGAAAAATAATAATACAAAATGTTGCAGCCATGTTTATTTTTTATTATTTTTTTATTATTACTCAAATAATGGGTAGCTTTACTGGCCATCTTTTAATTAGTTCAATATATGACCAAGATTACAATTCAATCCTATTTGTAAATGAACAAAGTAAAAATTAGCATTGTTAAAGGTGTAAGTGCGAAGGACTTCCGGTGGGCAGCTAACTAAGGTGGCCGCATTTTACTTCGGCTCTCCGTGCCATTGCTATAAAAACAGCCTTAATCCATCCTAAAACTACCTGTTCCTTCTTCGAGGAGTGTGGAGGGAGAGCTGGGTAGTAGATGCTCTATATCTCACGAAAACAGACGGTGTGGAGAGTCACTTTTGTCCCCGGAGTCCACCTCTATGGAGAGAGGCCTGTTGGTGGGGTGAAGCCTTCTTATAGCCCTAACAGATACAGAGAAAGAGTGAGTCAGAAAACTCTCAGCGTACCCGAGAGAGCTGCTGAGAAACCGGAGTGTGACCAGCGAGTCCTAGGCTTCAACGTGACTTTGATTGTTCTACTCACCTGTGCCGTCCCGGGATCCAGTCTGCGACTCGGAGAGCTGTGGCATCGGCTATTCGGTGGAGGAGTGACGCCTGGCCGGTCATCGTGAGTGGACCATGAGTTATCAGCAGCCGTCGGCTAGAATGCCTCATAATTCCACGGATGATGGAAATCTACTTTCCTTCTTTAACTCCAGGATAACCGTGAGTCGTACTCCCCAACATAGGGGACAGATAGAGAGATAAGGGAGAGGAGGCTGAGAACTGAACTGAAACTGCTAAAGAAATTTCTGACATAATCATACCTCTTATCAAAGATTTGAGGATTTGCAAACCAGATTTGATGCAACACTAGCAAAAATAGAGTTGAACACATCTCATGTTGCTGAAGTCGAGCAAAGAACTAGTGACATGGAGGACACAGTGAACACCCTGCAACAACAAATTACAGCTCAAAATAACACAATACCGGCCTTTTCTGAAAAATTTGAGGATTTGGAAAATAGAAATTGCCGCAATAACTTGCAATTTATTGGCATTCCTTAGCTGATAAAGGGTACACAACTAGTGGAGTTTGTTACAATCCTCATCCCACAACAGTTGAGTGGAGTTTGTTACAATCCTCATCCCACAACAGTTGAATAACCCGATCATAATATATATGCCCTGATAGAGAGGGTAATGCTACTAGACCAAGAGTCCATACTTAGCGTGTATCGTAAAGCCAGATCACTGGAGGTAAATGGCCAGAGCGTTCTGATATTCCAGGACTTCTCTGCGTCAGTCTCTAATAAGCGCAGGAAATTTTCTGATGTTTGTAAATTCCTGGTTGATTCTAGCAAAAGATTTGCTTTAATGTACCCTGCTTGCCTAAGAGTATCCGATGGAGAAGACACCTTATTCTTTACCATTCCACAAAAAGCCAGAGATCACTTTCTCAAAAACCGTGAAGCTCCAAGTTATGTATAATAGTAAAAACTAATATTCTATGATTGAGTCTTATTAAATTTACAACATACACGGCTGAAATAACACTAATGCATTTAAATATTAGTGATTAAGGCCGC
The DNA here is from genome assembly GCA_011038615.1 of Limnodynastes dumerilii. NCBI lineage: Eukaryota > Metazoa > Chordata > Amphibia > Anura > Limnodynastidae > Limnodynastes > Limnodynastes dumerilii. The sequence goes on from WWET01011461.1 coordinate 6,959, forward strand.
TTTGTTCTCTGTTTAATGTTCGTATAATTATTCAAGAATTTGAAGTTCTTTTTCTTTTGTTTTTCACAAACGCCTGGTTGTCTATGCCCAGGTGATTCTGAAATGTTAAGGGCAATCTTCACAAAAACTAGTGGAGATTGCCTTCATCCATTTATTTTAAAGTAAAAAAAAAATCACACTGCATATATTAATTATGTTAATGTTATCTACATTGCTCTTTGTTTATATGTTTCTAAGCTTTTGCATAACAATTTGCTCCCTTGTCTGACAGAATTGACCCTGATGTTACCTACTGATTCATCCACTTGGGGCTCCATTAGCTTACCCAGGTGGAGATTGTATTCTTGTGTCCGCTGCAGATCGTCTTCCACGCGAGTTGGTAGGTCTCAATGCCATGCCCTGATTCTTTGAATTCTATGGCCCCCTCTCCCACACATTTTAACGTAGTCTCTTGGTGGCGTAAATACCCCCCATGACACGCCAAAAGTTGCTATCACATATAAAAAATTACTTCCAGATATAACCTTTATACAAGAGACACATTGGCAGGAGGGTAGGAACAATACATTACGTGCTCCATAGATTGTGGAATGTTTTTCTGCACAATACCGCACTAAAACGAGAGGAGCATCCATATTGTTAGGTAGTAACTTACAATACAAGATCTTGGGTTCCTATAAGGACCCTAACGGCAGAGTATTGTTTATGGACATAGAGGTCTGGAATTCTAAATATACTTTAATAAATGTCTATGGCTCTAATAACCAACCACATGAATTTTATAATTATTTATCTACTATATTAGCCCAAAGAAATAACTTCAATATAATAATGGGAGGTGACTTTAATCTAGTCATGAATCCGAAGCTTGACAGAACGCCTTCCGCCCAGGGGGGTTATACAAGCACATGGGGACGTCTTCAGCAAATGTTATTACCAACTTTCTGATCCTTGGAGATGTTTAAACCCGACAGAGAGAGCGCACACATTTCAGTCACCGGTACATCGTTCTATGTCCCGTATAGATTATTTCTTCATTTCTGAAACATTACTGAACATTACTGCAAGAAATAATAGACCATGCAAAGATTAGATCAGGGATGAACAAATGGTTGCAATACTTTCCGCATCTTAGTTGTGAGACCATACTCAAGGCCCATAACAAATCATACTCTACAATGACTTCCACACAATATAGAGAGTTTCTCAACGTTCTTCACAGGGGCTATATGTCTCCCCATAGGCTATATCAGGCAGGCATATCAGATATGCACTCTTGCCCTAAATGTGGAATGTGCGGGGCAGATATGTTTCACTGTCTCTGGCAGTGCCCTTTGTCACGCAGATTTTGGCTCCAAATACACAGAGCAAAATGTATTTAACCATTTACCCTTGTCAGCGGAATGGGCTGTACTTGGTATTCTTCCACCAGAGCAGCGAATAACAAAAGGAGGTAGGCATCTTACATTATACATTAGCGCGGCAGCCAGGAAGTCCATCCTGCAACATTGGATAAGAGATGAGCCTCTATCGCTGAAATTATTTAAAGGAAAACTTTATTTCCTGTTTAGAATGGATTATTTGGAGAATCTTTTGTCCAAGGAGAAGAGAGTTGAAAATTTTTTGAATGTTGGGAATCATATATAGTAACATTGTCTAATGCAATTAAGCAAAATATCCATAATACATTCAGACACACAGTATGGTACGAGATGCGTAATTTAATGCAGGATCCTCCTGTTGATCTTGCATGATTGGAATATTGAAATCCTTCTTCCTTTGTCCGCTTACCTATTTTTGTGTATGGAACATCCATTCATTCACTCATTTATATATATTCTTAAACAAACCATGTACAAGGTCACTTATAAGTGTAGCAACATAATTCGGGAAAATCATTACAGCATTGTTTTATTTCTCTTTTTCTCTTATGCAATTTTCTGTCAAAATATGTTTCCTGCACATCTAATTCTTGTGCACAATGATACAATGATACTTATAATTCTTGTGTACAATGATACAATGATACTTATAATTCCTAGCGAAATAACTCTGAATGATACACTAAGTACTGTTACCTCTCTCCTATGCAAATATTTGTTAAATTACCCTTCTCATTTTCATGTTATTCTTGTTTAAATCGCTGTGTGATATACTTGTAACTTTAACTCTGCAGTGTGAAAAATAAAAACTAAATTATACAAAAGGTGTAAGTGCAACTCTGAATCGTGCACGTCTATTGGGCAATTCGTTTTTGCTATAAATTGCAAAAAATGTGCTCCTGAGCACTTACATGAACAGCAAGGGGCCAGAGCTCCAGTGGATCGCTGTTTGTTGTTCTTTAGACTCCATTGTATACGTATAATCCAGAAAACTGTGCATTATTTGACTTATATGTGTCCAAACTTCTTTGTGGATGCTGGGACAAGTTATTAGCCTTACTATGCCCATGATTTTCACACACCTCTCACATTAATGCCCCCCCCCCCACACACACACACACTATATACAAATCTGTTAAGCTTCTATGAAATATATGATTGTTGTAATGAAAATGTTGACATGGCTGAGAAGAACGGAAAATACTATTGGCTGACATTCATTACCATATTTGCATCAAATATGCCAGCTTCAACACATAATCAGACAGATCATTGTATAGTGTGTATCATTGTATAGTGTGTGTCATTGTATAGTGTGTGTGCACCTTTACACCTGTTTTGCTTTTACTTCCCAAATCACAATCACCAACAATTATTATTCGCTTGAAAATGTCTTAGACCCTGATTTTTGAGGGGTACATGTGGCTATTTTTATTATTTTAATTATGTGGGCACTGCATTTATTTATTTAAAGAAGGGGACGAGGATCTTGGATTTATTTTATTTCCTTAGATTTTTGATGGGCACATGTGGCTATTTTTATTCTTTTGATTAAGTGGGCACTGCGCTTGTTTTTTTTAAAGAAGGGGACGGGTTATTGGCAGTATTTCATTACTTTATATTATGTGGGGGCACATGTGGACGTTTTAAAAATATTTTTTTAGAGGGCGCAGCATTGGTTGGTTTTTTTTTGGAATGGGCATGTCACGCTATTTGGCGCTGTAGGCACTGGATAGCAGGACATGCTGCCGATAGTAGTTCTACTCGTGTCAGAATGCCTGGTCATACATGGGCATGCTGGCACTTGTAGTTCTACTAGTGGCAGCATGCCTTGTCGGGCCGGACATTATTTATTTATTTTCATAGGTTGCGGCGGGGCAGGCGGGGGAAGGGGTTAATGTTTTACTAAAATTCTTCTTTTTTTTAAACTAATTACTTTTATTTTCAGCTCCGGTGAGCTGCGTCTACACTTACACCATCTCTGAGATGGTGTAAGCATAAGGCTTGTTAAGCAGCCACCGGACCACAGTGGAAACAGTATATAAATGAGAAAAGCAACCATTTTCTCATTTAAATATCATTACCACAGACGCAGGCCGGTCGGATGCGATCACAGATGGATGGGTACTTCTGCGCCCATCTTACTGTGTGTGCTCCTGATCTGGGCATGTGCAGATTGGCTGCGCTTCCGTCCAAAAAAAAAGACGAAAGCGCAGCTCTAGATCAGGGCTCTTGTCTTTCTTACTTCTGAGAGTGTTTTTGTGTTTACATTTATTTTTTTGTTGGATATATTATTATAACTTGGCATTTTTTCAGTTGCTGCAAAGCATGTTTTTTTTTACTTTAATGTAAATGTAATGAGGTGTTTCTTTTTTTTTTTTTTATAAAATTGTATGTTGCAACAAAAAAAAAAAATACATGTGTTACTTAATTTATAAATCATACATTTATGGGTGAATATGTAAACTACCTATTGAAATTGAAATTGATCATAATGGTGCTAGTGTGTGTGTGCGTGTGTTAAATGTGTTCTCCCCAAGGCCATAGTTATGCACCATGTTGATTGTGTTGAGTAGTGTGTAACGCTAAATGAGTTAACTCTAAAGTGTCAGAGAAGCGTGTTCTTGTGTGAGAAATCCTTTCTTCCCACATGAGTCTCAGCAGCAAGATGATTGAGTGCAAGTATGTATTTGAAAGTGTCAACTCTAATGATGTGAACTCTAAAGTCAGTTTAGAGTGTGAGTGAATGTGAAAAAGGCAAAGAGTGTGGCAGACAACAAAAATAAAACCCCAAAAAAACAAAAAAACTTTAGTGGTAAGAGTGTTTATTGGACACGCTTCTGTTTCGATAAATATGCTATATTCAGTATACACAACAATTGATACATTTGCAAAAAAACGTAAGAAAATATTTGAAAAAAAAAGTAATTTTAAAAACCAAAAAACAAAGATTTATATTTTACAACACCAAATGAAAACAAAAAAAAATAAAATAATTGCAACAAGAATAAAATATAAAACATTTAAAAAATTAAAATAAAAAAAAATATATTTTTTTTTTAAAGAAGAGGATAAAATTCGTATAAAAATGAACTTTTAATTTTAAATATTGATGCATGCACTCAGCACATACCAAAGGTAAGAGATAACACAGAACAACCACTTACGAGTGGTCTGGGGCTGTCGTTTACGTTTATGTACGCGACCATATTCTACTTGTGAATCGCTCGTATTTCATTTGGTATGCCCATTTTGTTAATTAGTAATCTGTGTGTCTCTGATTTACATTCCGGCTTGCGGAGGTCTGCGAGCAGACATAGATACAGGAACGGACTGTACTGTGAATCTAAGGATTTGCAGGGCACGCAAATTTGCGTTTCATAAATCATGTTATAGACGGAAAAGTTATATTGTGAGAATGCTTAGAGGAAAATATTGCAAAAATACGCATGGACTTTGCAAATGTTCGGTTCTCTGAATACGGCCCTTATTTTCAAACTGTAAATCAGGACCACTACTCCCTGGTCTATAATGACTGTATTGTCTGTCCTCCTCTTCATTATCTGTTCTTGTATGTGTCAGTGCTTATCCGTCCAGTCTATCCTGTACTGCTTCTGTATAGTGTTTGTATAGTGTTTGTAGGAATAGCTGCTAGTTCTTGGGAGTTGCCACCAGGGGCCACGACCTGCTAGGCAACTGCAGCCTAGTCAAAAATAAACCCCCCCCCCAAAAAAAAAACTTTAGTGGTAAGAGTGTTTATTGGACACGCTTCTGTTTCGATAAATATGCTATATTCGGTATACACAACAATTGATATATTTGCAAAAAAAATTAAGAAAATATTTGGAAAAAAAGTTATTTTAAAAACCAAAAAACAAAGATATATATTTCACAACACCAAATGAAAACCAAAAATAAAAAAAAATGTAAAAAAAAAAATAATTACAACAAAAATAAAATATAAAACATTTAAAAAATGAAAATAAAAAAATAAAAAAAAATATATTTTTTTTTTAAAGAAGAGGATAAAATTCGTATAAAAATGAACTTTTAATTTTAAATATTGATGCATGCACTCAGCACATACCAAAGGTAAGAGATAACACAGAACAACCACTTACGAGTGGTCTGGGGCTGTCGTTTACGTTTATGTACGCGACCATATTCTACTTGTGAATCGCTCGTATTTCATTTGGTATGCCCATTTTGTTAATTAGTAATCTGTGTGTCTCTGATTTACATTCCGGCTTGCGGAGGTCTGCGAGCGGACGTATATACAGGAACAGACTGTACTGTGAATCTAAGGATTTGCAGGGTACACAAGTTTGCGTTTCGTAAATCATGTTATAGACGGAAAAGTTATATTGTGAGAATGCATAAAAGAAAATATTGCAAAAATACGCATGGACGTTGCAAATGTTCGGATCTCTGAATACGGCCCTTATTTTCAAACTGTGAATCAGGACCACTACTCCCTGGTCTATAATGGCTTTATTGTCTGTCCTCCTCTTCATTATCTGTTCTTGTATGTGTCAATGTTTATCCGTCCAGTCTTTCCTGTACTGCTTCTATATAGTGTTTGTAGGAATAGCTGCTAGTTCTTGGGAGTTGCCACCAGGGGCCACGACCTGCTAGGCAACTGCAGCCTAG
>WWET01011466.1:4587-14651 GCA_011038615.1 Limnodynastes dumerilii
TTTCCCTACCCCCGAGCTCACCAAACACTTTCTGACACACCCTTCTAATGCACCTTGGGAACGCCACTAGGGCATTTATCCCGGTTCAGTGGTGGTCTACCATGGTCTAGATGAAAGGTATAAGAGAATCTAATTTTACCATCCCATGGGTGAGGTTATCCTATCGGCAATAAATATCATGACTATCTACCTACATGGATCTCCTGGATTTTCTACATTGACTCAGCAATCTTCTAATGTAACCAAGTTTCTCTTCACTCAGTAACTTAAAATCTAAACTTTTGTAGTTACCTTGGTCCCCCCCTCCCCCATCTTTATTCCATTTTCTCTCCCTCTTCCTCCTGATTGCTACTCCTATTGGTTATCTGCACATCTTGCTCCATAACTTTGTAAAGGAAGCTGTAAAATTTTTTACTAAATTTAAATGTGTTTATTGTAACAGAGTAACATAGAAACATAAGAAGTGATGGCAGATAAGAGCCACATGGCCAATCCAGTCTGCACAGTTGTTTATTTAAAACTATACTGACCCTAGACCCTATTTACTCTCAATTTAGTTTGAGATTTAGGATATCCTTCTTTAACTAAACTGAAGGTAAATAGGGTCTAGGGTCAGTATAGTTTTAAATAAACAACTGGGCAACTGGGCCATGTGGCTCTTATTTGCCGCCACTTTCTATATTTCTATGTTACTCTGCAGTACCGTGCTGTTTAGTCTTAATACATGCTGTTCTCATTTCTGTATATAAGATCATTGTTCTTTTATGTTCCTTGTTTTTTTAACAAACAGAGAATGAATACTAAAGGTCCATCTAATGGTGCTCTTTGTGCACAGTTGGGTCAGGGAAATGTGTAAAGTATGTTTTGTAGCTAGGAAATATATCTCAGTTTCTGATTATAAAAGGGTATGTTTCTAATGAGTGTGGGTTGCCGGTAAAATTTGCCTTTTTCTGTTTCATACCAGTGCATTTTGAATGGATTGGGAAATTGATTGCTTCTGCCTTGAGGCGGAGAATCAATCGATTTTCCCTGGACCCTACTCTGCGAATGGTAAGTATTTTTGTATGGTTACCCTAACCTTCCTTCCACTACCCTAACCCTAACCATCAAATCCTTCCACTACCCTAACCCTAACCATCAAATCCTTCAAAGTACTTCCCACTGAATACACCTGAGCAATAGTAACAGTACCGTTGCAGGGAAACTATTTACTATTGCTCTGTTCTTCATTCAGTGGTTTGTATTGAGACTTTTCGGGAACTGAACTGACTCCAACCTAATTGGCATAGACTGTGTATAAATCAGATGAATTTAATGAGAAATACATCTTACCAGACACAGTGATATTACTTTGCCAAAACTGGTTTCCAAGGACAGGATCCTAACTTAATAAAGTGACCTCACTTACACAAGCAAAGTGCGTAAGTGGGGTGTCTGGAGGGGAGGACGTGTGAGATAGGAGTAACTTCCAATGGGACAGTTTTTCCCCTCCACCCACAAAAGGTACTGTACGCAGGGAGGGAGTTATTAATTATAAAGTATGGGCTGGAATATGTAGTTACACATGGATTAGCGAACAAAAGGACCGCTGATCCGCACATTTGAGTTAAGGCAGCCTTATAGCAGCGTATCTGCCATAAGTGCGCACGAGAGAAGACAGTGACAAGAGGAGTTTCCCTCTTCCGTTTGAAATTAAACGCTTTCCAAATGTGCTGGGGTGCTGGGGTGTGGCTCCGGTCCCCAAGTCTCCATCATGGTCTGAATGACAGACTCAAGAAAACTTCTCCTTCTTGAAGGATTTGACTAAGTGCATCTACTTATGAATAATATAGACCTTGCATGAACTAAATACATATTGTGTCTTAAAGGACTTAGCAGCACTAATTAGAATATTACATTACTACAGTTGCAGAGTGTAATAAGGAAATAGAGAATACAACTGCAAAATTTTGCTACATATCATAATATGTTACTAAGTATATTTGAACATATTGGGAATTTAGCGCTTTTAAATAGATTGTGTAATACTTGTTTATGCTTTTTGTTTATTAATGATAAGTTTGGCAGTGTAACAAACCTCTACAACATATACTAATATATAGAATGCAGGTACTTTTACTACATTTATTTTCATAAAGCACTTATATTATATCATCATAGATTTTTTTTTTTTTTATCACAGAACATGTACATGTACGCCACCATAAACGTTTTATGTGACCCATTTTAATTCTCCATATTGAGTCCCCATCATTTATTTACCAGTTCTGTGTTACAATTAAGTGGCAGCACCCAGCACAGATGCTCTGCTTGAATGTCTCTTGAGCTGGACCTACCAATATATAATTAATACCTCTTTATGCTTGGAAAGGTAAGTGAGGGGAAGGTGTAGTATAGCCTAGGCAATCAGAGCTGGAGGATATCTTTCAGGAGTAACATTGTTTCAGCTGCTAAAATTTATATTTGTTATTCTTATCCCAACATTGCTTACAATTTTACACAGTGTATAGTACTACTTATCTTACTAACAAAATTTTCATTTAACCTTTTTGAGAATTGTAAAATATAATCAATCCCTTACAAGCAAGATAATCACAGACAAGATAATCAAAGACTTTATCTCAATCATTACTACATTCTGTACATCTCCATCACCAACTCGGTGGGAGTCGCCGCCACAAAATAGTTTTTTTTTAGAAGTAGACAGTCGAAAGATAATTTTCAGCTGTCTCTATTTTGAAAATACCACAATTTTTTTTTCATTCTTCGTAAAACGCTGTGCTGGCCCTGTTGAGAGGTGCTGCAGTGTCATTAATATGTAAAATGTTTCATCACATCAGTTCCTTCCATCAGGCATTGCATAGCATAAACATTCCTTATGAGCCTTCAAAGGTAAGTAAAGTTACTGTCTTTGGGCAAAGTGAAATAAATATCATGTGATGGAGGGGGCACAGTGCGATATGAGGCAAGGTTTGATGAAGTGGAAACAGTGTAATAAAGGAGTATACAGTGGTCCATATTCAAGCTTAAGAAGCTCCAGCTTCTTAAGAACGGTCTTTAGGAAATTACCTACTGCATATGCGTAGTAGGTCATTTACAAAATCTACGTATCATTTAGGTTGGGGGAGGCTATTAATACAATGGGGGCAATTACTACTACTTTCACTGAGGAGCAGGTATTAAAAGAACTTTCAAACCTGAAAGTGGACAAATCAATAAGACCAGATGGGATACATCCAAGAATACTAAAAGAGCTTAGAGGGGTGCTGGCAAAGACTATTAACTGAATTATTCAACCAGTCACTAATAACTGGGGTGATTCCTGAGGACAGGAAAATAGTAAATGTCGCCCCTCTGCATAAAAGTGGAAGTAGGGAAAAAGCATCAAACTAACGACCAGTGAGTCTAACATCAGTAGTAGGAAAATTGATGGAAACATTGTTAAAGGAACAAATTGTTCAGTATCTTACCTCTGGTAAATTACAGGATCCTAAACAGCATGGATTCACTGGGTGAAGATCATGTCAAACAAAGATTTTAGAATTTAGCATACAATCTTGGTTACAGGATAGACAACAGAGGGTTCTAGTAAACAAAATCCCTTCTGGGGATGGTAAGGTAACCAGTGGAGTACCCCAGGGTTTTATACTTGGACCAGTGCTATTTAATATCTTTATAGGTGATATTGCCCAGGGCCATAAGTAGGGGTGTGCGATAGGGGCAGCCGCACAGGGTGCAAAGCTTAAGGGGGCACCGGTAAGTTAATATTTAAGGTTAAATTGTCTTGGAACACAGGTTCAGGGGGCACCATTTTTCCTTTTTGCCCCTAGCGCTAAAATTTCTAGTTACGGCTCTGATAATGCCTGTGGTATTGAGGGGAAATATGCCTTTTTGCAGATGACACAAAGATATGTAAGAGGCTAGACATGCCAGGGGTGTACACAAAATAAGGGATGATCTAGGTAGACTGGAGGAATGGTCAAGAGTGCGGCAACTGCAGTTTAATGTCAAAAAATGCAAAATCATGCACTTGGGACACAAAAACCAAAAAGCTCAATATATCATTAATGGCATTACATTAGAAACTACCGAGGAGAAAAGGGATCTAGGAGTCATTATTTCATGTGACTTAAAGGTAACAAAGCAATGTAACAAAGCAATGAGAAAGGCAAGTCAGATGTATGGTTGCATAGGGAGAGGAATTAGTAGCAGAAAGAGAGAAGTATTGATGCCCCTTAATAGATCCTTGGTACGACCTCACCTAGAATACTGTGTTTAGTTCTGGAGGCCATATCTCCAGAAAGACATAAATACATTAGAGACTGTGCAAAGGAGAGCAACTAAAATGGTCCATGGCATGCATCAAAAAACATACCAAGAAAGGCTAGAGGAACTAAACATGTATAGCTTGGAGCAGAGAAGGGAGAGAGAGATATGATAGCATCTTTCAAATATATCAAGCATTGTGACCGGCTAGAGGGTGGCATTTTTTCAAAGGAATAGGTGTAATAGAACACGAGGGCATGAATATAAACTGCAGGGTGGTAGATTCAGAGAAAATGTGCGGAAAAATTACTTCACTGAAAGGGTGATAGATAAGTGGAATAGCCTCCCATCTGAGGTGGTTGAGGCTAACACAGTAGAACAGTTTAACATGCTTGGGATAAATATAAATAAATCCTAAATCTCAAACTAAATTGAGGATAAATAGGGTCTAGGGTCAGTATAGTTTTAAATAAACAAGTGGGCGGACTAGATGGAAAATGTGACTCTTATCTGCCGTTACTTTCTATGTTTCTATGTTTAGATTGAGTAAGTGTGGTCTTTAAAGAAGAGATGTGCCATGGCAGCTTCTGTCCTTTTTTAAGAAGAATGGGTGGGAGGAGGCATTTAAATTAGCCAGGGGACGGCATGGGGATGGGATCTCCATGCGTATTTTCCTTCTTAAGAAGGACAATATGCATGGTTACTTAAGGAAGCCCTATGGCACTCTTAAGTGCCATAAGGATCCTAAAAATGGGGACAGGTTATGGGACAGGTCAGGTGAGTTAGGTGCAGATACTACCGCACCTAACTCATTCTGATCTGTGAATACGATCCAGTGTGATTATAATCTTATTTAATAATAGTTTCAAAGTTTTTTGTTATCAGAGATCAATATAATACCTTTACCTTTCAACTGACCATTGTATCAGGATATTATTGATTTTTGGGGTTTTTATACGGCATGGACAATGGTGAATATAGATAGAAAATGTAGGTGGTTAGAGGGTGGTGCTATCTATGCCCTATATCATACTTAGAACTCCCACATTTAATTGACCACCCAACACAACAATGGTCACACCCATACATGGCTTGTCATGCCCACTCTATTGAGTCCTTAATAATATTCTGTCCCCAGCTTATGTGAACCTTAATCTTTCCATAGACTAGGTAGCACTGTTCCCCATAACATATTTACAAGGAGGCCAAGCAATAAAGCTCTGACCTCTTGACTTCTTCACTCATTCTTCACTTGTTCTTATTCAGGAGAAATGAGGTCTTAGAGATAAGACGCCCCAGGTGAACTAGATGAAAATTGTATTCTCGCTAACACATATTGATTCCTAATGATTGTGTCATGTTTTTGTCAAACTTCATGCCAGCTGATTCTGTGTACATAAAATTTGCCTATGTCACTAAATAAACAGTTACAATGTAAACAAGCATATATAGTGATCGTTTACCACATATTTGGCAAATTTTCTACCTGCTTTTGCATTTGTTATAACATAATATATAACCTACCACTTTACTTTAGATATCACTTTTTCGGTTACAGTCATTTGCAATTCCAATGTCTATAACTCTTCCTAAATAGCAAAACCTTAAATACTAAATAAAGGTGAGTATTTGTATGATTTATTATATATAGGTCCATAGCATAAAGTAATATGCAAGTTTATTATAGCATGAGTATCTGAAAGACTGTGCAGCTACAATGCATGAACTACATAATACCAAGGACAGAAAAAAAGCAAACATATAGTAAAAAATTGGCCAGGATTTTTTTCTTTACCGGCTGATAAAACCGGCCTAGGAAAAACGTACAAAATGCTTTTAAATGACTGCTGCATTTAGGACACTTGACCAGATCCAGAGTTTAAAAATAAGAGAATAACAGTTGAAAATTTACACCTGAGCAAAACTATGTTGAATTTCAGTGCCAGATGCAACAATGCCTAATAATAATATAATTAGCATTTGAATCATAGGACCTGATTCACACTTAAGAAGCTTCTTAAAATAAGAACTTAAAGTCACTCCTGGGCTAAACCTTATTGATTGCAGGGGAGTCATATTTAATCTGTTGCAAACAGTACTAGTGTTGAGAGGGGATTGATATTTCCCAGCCCAAGTCTAAATAACAGTGTAACAGTAAAGCTGGTCAGTATCTGTTTTCAGTAAGCAATTCAAAGATGTATTCCTGCATGCAAAGAATACAATTAACTTGACTCCCCCTGCAATCAACATGGTTTATCCCAGGAGTGACTTTAAGTTCTTATTTTAAGAAGCTTCTTAAGTGTGAATCAGGTCCATAGTTTTTTGTAAATGTACTTTTATACCAAGACTTGTGTTCGGACACCAAACATTGCATATGTTTACAAGTTGGGCTGTAGCTGTTGAGGTTAAGTTGTTCCTTATCGCTTATGAATATCAGACATGGGTTCTATTTGGGTCTATGACTGCAGCTAAGTTCCCTGCGTGGCTTTTGGAAACCAGATTTTACAACTTTTTCTTAACCAGACAAGCTGAAAAAAATACCTGATTGTACCGCTAAGATCTAGCATCACAGTCCTAGGTCAAGTATTAAAAGTTATTATTAAATTATAGGGGAAAATGGCTATATGTAATTTTCACTGTGGATAAAATGACTGTGGCCCATTAAACTACTACTTTTTTCCCCCCCAATAGTTGGATTTAGCAGCCGTGCACCTCTTTTCAAATTGTTAACATTTGATGTTGTGTGTGCTGACATTCCACTGTTGTGGTACCCTTTTTTATATTATGGATTCATCATGTGTGAGCACCACTTTATTTATTTATTTTTATTTTCCAAAAAACCATACACTGTGTCTTACAATGATCATACAAGTACATAACTTTAAGTAGTTTGACAGCATTACAGTTGTACACTAAAAGAGAAGAGCACAAAATACATTTCGGTTGGTAAGATTATTCCTCTATCAAAGAGTAAACCAAACACCTAAAGGATAATAATATTAATCCAGACAGATAATAGGGGGTTGGCCCAGACTGTATACCCAAAGTTACTGACCACCTGCAAAATATAATGTCTTGCCTGCAAATAGGCAATTGAAGTACTTTTAATAGATTCACACTTTTCAGCTGCTTCTAAAAATGTAAGGGGTCTCTTAATTCTTGTATTGATAAATGAGAAAAGATGCCATGCTGAAAATCGGGATTATGTAACAGTGGTAAGTGTATAGAGTAACAGGGGCTTAGGCCATAAGTAGAGCACCACTTTTTGATTTCTTGAGTTTTTGGTTTGGCAATTTAATATTGTTTTATAATGGATTCTTCCAATAATGTGATTGATGAATATACAAGCACCAAGCACTTTACTAAGGAAGAGGTCTCACAGATTTTGAGTGATAACACTAAAACCTTAGTATTTGCTATTGATACACCAGCAGAGATATACCAGGATTTATTTAAATAAAAAAAAAACAAAAAAACAAAAAGGGACCGCAACACCCTAATATATAAATAAAAGGAAACACTCCTAATCGGGAGGTGCAATATTAAAGGTCAATTTAATTGAACAAACAAACAAACAAGATTGGCAACTAAAAGAATAATTGCCAAAAGTGACCTTTTTGCAATATGCAAAAGGAATATTTAGGAATATTTTCTCTATTTTAGGGAGGTCCTTTGTGTTTTTTTACTGCTCATGGCCTTGCTGCTTGTAATTGTAAGGGTTTTTTATACCCTATTCATGTAATTTATTCACCTGAATCTTTTTCACATTTTGGCTTGTTATATGTAAAAATAAATTTTCTATTTATTTATTTTTGACTGTGATCATGTTTATTTTACTGAGGGATGAAAAATTGGTGGATTGGTTAGATAAGTTGGAGATAGCATTAAAACAATTTTGATCAGAATTTTTGTCCTTTAAGAAAAGGAAGTATAAAACAGTTAAAGAAAGCTATAAGGAAAATAGAGTATATAGGTAGCTTTATGACAATACCACCGCAAGGCCTAAATATAACACAGGAGAGAGCCCCAGAGAAATTGGACGGACAAACCTTTTACTGATTTAGATTCCTTCATCTCTCAAAGTGATTTTGAAAGCTTTTAGGCAAATAACAGAACTGGTTATCGTTTTTTACGGGAAAACATCAGAGCATGCAGCAAAGAGAAACACAACAATGCCGGGGTGTCAGGAAACATCACAGGACCAAGCAGAGGAATGTCCAAAAAGAGGTAGTAGTATATAATTTGTCCAGTTTTATACCTACTGAAGCAAAATTGAATGTTTTAAATAAGGGTTTATCCTTTACAGAATCCAATGGTCCTGACATATTTGAATTAGAGATTGATCTATTTAAGTTTCAACGTCAATAGAAACGTAAATATTTTTTCACAAAAATTACTATATCACTTCCAGCACAATTGATTCTTTTAAAGTCAAATCAAAGTTTATTCCCAGTAGAAACAATTCATCCATAGAAACTTTGGAATGCTTGGAAAGTCCGATATACTTGGGGTAGATCCATATCTACGTACACTAGCCGCTAGTGTAAAAGCGCCCATTTGTACTTACTGCACATGTGCGCGGCAGATGTTACGCAACGTAAATCAAAGCGTAAGGGCTAGTAACATAACTGCAGTGTAACTACGTACGAAGGGGTGTACCAGCCGTATGACAACCGTAATTACGCTTTGGAGGCAGGGGGAGACATTTAAATCGTACAGTATGGGCATGCTTAGCAGCGAAAGTATGTGCAGCCATTACGGACGACAGGAGTTATGCTTTGAAAAGTTAAGGTAGGGTCTGGAAAGCGTAAGATGGCTAAAATACATATGACCGAGGGGAGTGCCAAGGGGAGTGCATAGTAAATACTGTAGCGTAAATATGCTCCGCTAGGAAACGTAATGGAAATGTAGCTCTGGATCTGGCCCATTGTGTCCAAGGATGGCATGGAGGCAATTAAAGAAGTCATTGCACAAGATAGCAACTATGAGGGACCTCCTGTTGATTTCTTATTGGCACATCATTTCATATTAACAAATAATTATTTTTTGTTTCAAATTCTTTTTACCTACAAATGCAAGGGACAGCGATGGGGCCTAATATAGCCCCACCTCATGCAAACCTTTATTTGAGTTGGTATGAACAAGGCTATATTTAACATAATAATTCATACTGCAATTACATTAAATTTTTCGTACGATTTATCAACGATTTATTTTTTCTTTGATGTTATGATACACTGGATTGATCATGGCTTTGATACAGTATTATATTGGTAACCTACTGACAAAAACACTCTTTTAGAAGGGGGTAATTTTCACTTGAGACCATTATAAATATGCCTGGTCTTTAAGATTTTCAACAGTCTGGAATATTTGTTATTTAAACGAGCTCTAAAGTTTACTGTTTAGATTAGAAGATTAATCGGGGCAAGCTAAGGCTGAATTAAGAATGATATATTAACCTACAAAGTATTGCTCTATGCTTATATGGTTTTGGTAGGTAAGGTAGGTAAGGAACAGATCCCTAGAATCCTGTGTATCCTACCTTTCCTCTATAGACTATAATAACCATTTATTTGGGATATAAGTGCATCCTTTTTCACGATATGGATGTTTATCTATAATATTTATACAAAGAAGCCTAATACAGTACCGGTTTTAAGAGGTATGACTGTAAAATATAATTATAAGTTTATTCTGTACCGGACCGATTTTTTCTCTGCATGTTCGCTTTGCAATTCTATCAGATATATATACAAAATGAACTATGCACAGGCTATAAATAACCAGACACATAA
>WWET01011468.1:0-11659 GCA_011038615.1 Limnodynastes dumerilii
TCCTGACACAGAAACACGGGGATGCTAATAGGCTAGTGGCGTACTACAGTGCCCAGCTGGACACAGTAGCTAGGTCACTCACAACCTGTCTCAGAGCAGTGGCGGCTGCCGCTCTTCTGGTAAGTAAAAGTGAAGATGTAGTACTATGTCATGATTTAACTGTTCATATTCCACATGCTGTATCTGCTTTACTGAATTCTGCTCAGACCAGACATGTCTCCTCTGCGCGGTTTACAAGATGGGAATTGGTGCTTATGGCACCTGCTAATATCACAATTAAAAGGTGTAATACGCTAAACCCAGCTTCGTATTTGCCGTATGTGCCTCATGATGCAAAAAGGGTGGATGAGGTTCTGGGAACAGCTGGATTTAGTGAACAGGCAGACGCTCATGACTGTATGGACTATCTAAATCAGACTTTTGCTGCAAGACCTGATATACGGGATTCCCCCATAGATGGTGCAGATGTGATCTTTTACACTGACGGGAGTTGTCATAGGCAGACTGACACAGGCGAGTTATGCACTGGTTATGCCGTGGTAGACGATGAAAGTATAGTTGAATCCTTAGGACCACCACACTCACAGGTAGCAGAACTTGTGGCTTTGAGGAGGGCGTGTGAAATAGTGGAAGGAAAAACTGCTAACATCTATACTGATTCAAGGTATGCTTTTGGTGTAGTACATGACTTTGGGGCTCTGTGGAGACTCAGGAACTTTATGACGGCAGCTGGGACACCTATAGCACACTCCAAACATATTAAAAGACTATTGGAAGCCATACAACTGCCAACACAGGTTGCAGTTATTATATGTAAAGCACACACATACGAGACGGACACAGTATCCTTAGGGAACCAGAGAGCTGACGAGGCTGCAAAAGAAGCAGCTGCTATGACAAAACAGAAAAAAGTTACATTTGACAATCTGATGGTATTTGAATCTCTCTCTATGCGAAAATTAATAGAAATGCAGCAATTGTGTTCCCCACAGGAAAAGGCTGTCTGGAAGGCGAAGGGATGTGAACAGGAGCCCTCAGGGCTTTGGAAAGATGGACAAGGGAAGCCGGTGGCTCCTAGAGCATATCTCCCTGCCCTAACCGAAGCAGCACATGGTCTGACCCACTTGGGGAGGGGAGGTATGAATAGATTGGTGAAATCCTATTGGTGCGCACCTGGATTTTCTGCAATGGCAGATAAGAAAGTAAAATCTTGTCTGATATGCCTGAGGAAGAACGTTGGTAAGTCCATCCCTGTTGAACCATCCCACATACTGCCGACTGAGGGCCCTTTCCAGGTAATACAAATTGACTTCATACAGTTGCCACCCTGTAGGAATTTGAAGTATGTTCTGGTATGTGTTGACATGTTCTCTCACTGGGTGGAAGTTTACCCAGCTGCATCCAACACAGCTGCTTTTACTGCTAAAAAATTGGTACAAGAGTTTGTCTGCAGGTTCGGCATACCACGAGTGATTGAGAGTGACTAAGGTACACACTTTACTGGAGAGGTATTTAAAGCCATGTGTAAACTTATGGGAATCACCAGTAAGTTACATACCCCATATCACCCACAAGCCAGTGGAAAGGTAGAAAGGTTCAATGGCACTATTAAAAACAAACTCAGTAAAGTGACTGCTGAAACAGGATTAGCCTGGCCTGAAGCATTACCCATTGTCCTTCATAGCATTAGGACAACCCCCAGATCTCCATTGAACCTATCTCCTTATGAGATTTTGTTTGGACGTCAACCTGACCTAATGTTAGACCCCCAGGAGGAATTGAAGTGAAATAATGATGTGACTGTGCGGTATCTTATCCAGATGAGCAAGCAGCTCAAGAAACAACAGAAGAGCATTAAGATGATTGCGCCAGACATGCCACAGACTAATTGTCACGACATTGAGCCTGGAGATTTTGTAATGATTAGAAATTTCTTACGTTCTGGTTGTCTGATTGACAGGTGGGAAGGACCATATCAAATGTTGCTCACTAGTACCACTTCCATCAAGGTCGCAGAAAGAAATACCTGGGTCCACTCATCCCACTGTAAGCGAGCTGTCAATCCTGAGGAGGTTCAAAGCGAGGAGGAGGACATGACAGCCGCCCCTGACCTTGAGTGCCTGTTCCAGGAGGACTGTGTTGGGCCAGATCAACCAAACTAAGAAGTTGCCGACATTCCGCTGAGGATGACGTTCCTGTGTTTTCTCTTAATTCTTCCATTCCTTTTCAGTGATGCTGTTTCCAAGGATGGTGAAAGGGTGGTGGAGATCGGGTCTGGTGTGGAATCAGATGATGGGTACCAATCGGACGGCAGTATGGATGCATGGGCTATGCCCAACAATATGGGTTCCGGGTATCAAAAACGTTATAACTCTGAGGAAAAAGATCAGTGTATGGGACTAGAGCCTGAGCATTATTGCATTTGCAAGACTTGTGCCCCTGGTATGGACGGAAATTGTGTTCAAATGTGTCAAACAAAACATAATCCATTGTTTGACGCGCGCCCCTTAGACCACTACCATGCCTTGGCAGGGAGGGCTCTTAACCAAAGTGACTGTTGGGTATGTTCCCATGTGCCTCAGAGGCCAGATAATCTAGGACTAATTCCCCTTCTTTTAGATGCCTCTGAGATGCTTCATTTACGGGGTGGGCGACCATTAGCTGAAAAATTTAATGTCTCAGGGTCACCAAGTCTTAGACTAAGGCAATATTCCATGGACCGGTCCCTTCAATGTATAAACTTTACCAGCCATATGAGAGTAGGTTATTGGGAGGCTGTATGGCATTATACAATGGTTTACTCCACCAGACCAGATAACGGATCTATATTGACTAAAAGGGTACAGGAGGTCAGAAACCGAAAAGGTTTCCAAACACTCGGTTGGTGGATTAATGAAACCAAAATAGCAGTAGGAAATGTACACCCAGCATACTGCAAAAACATAATTCAGGAGGAAAATTGTAAAGCTCAAATGACAGCATTAGGTAGAGGGAGCTTTACGGCTGAATTATGCCAAGTTTTATTACATCATAATATCCCTTTTGTTCTTCCTGATGATGTGTATTATATTTGTGGGAGAAGGGCATATAAGTGGTTAGCCCCTAACTCACAAGGGCTGTGTTTCCTGGGTAGAGTAGCACCAGAGATGTTGACTGTGTCTCATGAAACAATGCTTGGAGTTCATAGAACCAGTCCCCCTCCTTATGTACATGTACCTTATGAACCTAAGTATAAAAGAAGTGTATCTCCACAAGAGAAACATATAGCCACTGATATGATAAGTGAATCCACAGGATTCCAAGTCTTGGTAGCCCTAGATTTCACTAGTACTGCTAGGGGAACTTTAAATTACAGATACATTCATGCTTTGGCCAATCTTCTTGATAATATTACAGATTTGTATGACAATACTTTCAGGTACACTGGTTTGGAATTGCAAGCTTATAAAAAAGAGCTAACCCAGCATAGGATGGTCTTAAACTATCTGACTGCTGTCACTGGAGGTTATTGTATCACTTTGGCAACCCAGTTCGGAGTTAAGTGTTGCACGTAGATAACTAATAATACTGAAGACCCGCATGAAGTTATAGACAGTAAGATGGATGAAGTTCTTCAGTTAAAATGGGAATTTCGTAGGTCTCATAATATCTCTCTGTCTAGTGTGGGAGAAGAGATAGCAGAGTGGGCATCATGGTTGAACCCAGTAAATTGGGTCTCAGGATTAGGTAGTTGGGCTAAGACACTAGTCTCCGGGTTGATCAAATTATTGGTACTAGTGATGGGTGTTATCATGATTATTGTAC
Organism: Limnodynastes dumerilii; assembly: GCA_011038615.1. NCBI lineage: Eukaryota > Metazoa > Chordata > Amphibia > Anura > Limnodynastidae > Limnodynastes > Limnodynastes dumerilii. Next base: position 3,805 of record WWET01011468.1, read on the forward strand.
TGGGTATGAAATGTATTAAAGGTTTGATCAAATACAGGAAGAAGAAAACTGAGATAATTATGAATGTAACTGAATGTCTGGAACTCACAAATAATGTATTGTATTACAATCCTACATTGGAAAATGTTAAGGTGCGATGGATTAGGAGGTCCATCGAAGGGTGGAACTGTCGAAACAGAAAATTAATAACCTAATATCTATGACATTCATTGTATAGCAAGAGAACAAAGGATCACAAAAGAGCGAGAAAATACGCACGCGAACGAACGCTTGCACGTTCGTTTGTGTGCGCGTTCACGCTTTCGCTGGCTTTTTCAGTATTTGACGATAACCTCACATAACACATATTAATAAACATAAAAACATACGGAGCTTGTAACCACTTAACGTATAAAAATGTTTCTGTTTATTAAAACTGCGTATTTTCTCTATAGATGGAGTAAACAAGGAAAGATCGCCGAGCAGCGTATGAACGTTCGATGTATGTCATGTTTAGTATCATTGGGTATCTTAAATTATGATAAATATTGTTAGCTAGACGCTGTTAAGACCGCATGTCTGCAGCAGTAGTTAGCGTAATGCATAGGTTAGTTTAATATTTTGTATGAATGTGTGGAGGAAGTTACTTCGACCCCCCAAGGAGAAGAACAAAAGGATGTCCAGGACCAATGGGAGACCATCTGAAGACAAAGACCAATGGAGAAGCGAATATCAGCAGAGGATTGAAATCTCTCCAATCAAGCGGGAGTTCGGCGGCCCTTTTCATCTGTGGACTTTAAATAGACTTTGATTTGGGACATTGGGACACTTCTTCTTTTCCTGTGGGACGATTGGATTGACGTCTTGTCCGCCGGTTGGATGCGCTGCGATTGTTGCTGTTGGAATCTGTGCCTTGTCGTTACCCTGTACTACTGAGTAAATACGGTTTCGTAAGTTGAAATGATCTTTCACATCTGTGCTATTTTTCGGTATTGCGGTCCGAACTTTCGAGTCATAGCGATTAATTACGTACTGGTCTACGGGCAGTACTTTTGGGGTACATATTTAATACACGATATTAACAGAGCTTATACCATCGGCTCTGATGCTACACTGTCACTGCTGCCACTTAAGTCATCTGTGTGGGAAGCACATATCACCAGCCCATGCTATCACTGGTACCTGACTAATCATCTATATTCTGAAATAATTCCAAGAGAGTATTTTGATTTGTGCATTATGGATTATACTAACATTGGGGTAGATCCTAAGCTGCGGTTGATACGTGCATGCACACATCGCCAGTACGCGTGCGTACCGACAGGCACATGTAACTATGTTACATACGCCGGCTGATACGATAAAGGGGTCGGCTTAAAATTTACGATTGCCACATCTATGCCATATAGAGATAGAAGATAGGCATGATAATTAGTTGTTGGGACGGGGGAAGCCCCATTACGACCAGGTCTGCAGCCGTAAGGCCACTGACCTAGTCGTAAAAATTTAAGGTAGGAATCTGGACACGTAAGTGTCCAGATTTACTACCTTGAGTGGGGAGTGCAGAGGGCGTGCTTTCCCCACTACACTATTGTGAGGAGGGACCTGCACATGTACTTAAGCCGTGTGTGGGTATGGATCTGAGCCATTGCCATATCCTTCATATATGTTAATGGGACTCATGTTCCTAAGAACATTCTTTTGGATGCCACATCTGGTGTCTCCCCTTTATCGGAGACTCAATATTATTGTGTTCCGTGAACAACATTATATAACTAGTAACCGCTCATTAGTCTGTATCTGTTGGTCTAAATGTTATTATATAATTATTACATAATTCCTCAGTTTACTCTCCGCTTTATGTGTTTGTGTTCTCAGCTCTCTCTTCCTCATGTGCCCTCTGGCGCTGTTCCTTTGTCTCTGTTTGTTTAACTCTACTGTATTGCTCTTCATATCAGTTTATATGCTTTTGTGATTTCCTATGCTTAGTATTCTGTCCAATTTTCGGTGATCCGAAAAGTTATAAAAAAAATAGTCCCCCAGTCCATTCCCCTTATTCTTACCCTAACCCTCCTCTCTTACTATCCTAACCCTCCTTTAATTGCAGCCTGACCATAACCCACCATGTCCAGGAGCCTGACCCTAACCCTTACCCTCCCTCCCCTACAGCCTGACCCTAACACTCCCTCCCCTACAGCCTGACCCTAACCCTCCCTCCTCTGCAGCCTGACCCTAACCCTCCCTACCCCGCACAGATCATTTACTCATCTGTCCCTGGTCCGGTGAGCAGCGGCGGAGATGCGGCCGGGGGATATCATGGTGCGGCGGAGGGATATTGTGGATTGCGAAAGTGAATGGGTGAAATATGCTGAGCGGCATACTCACCCTTTCATAAAAAAAAGTAGAAAAAGGTAAGTATTCAAAAAAGGAACATCCGAAAAGGAACTTTCGGATGTCCCTTTTTTGGTAATCACATTTTCTTAGCGGAGATTGCAATCGCTATCAAATAAACTTCCTGCACTCAGTTTACCAGTGTGTTTCCCATGCTTGGATTTCTGAATACCCCAAATCCTTGACACTAAGACTGTGACACTAAGACTGTGACCTCACAGCATTGGAGGCAGGAGAATACAATAATCATTGTCTAAATGATTATTGCTACACAGGCTGTAATACTGGTGGGTTACTAAAATAATGTTCTTGATCAGTTAATAATATCATAATATGTTTTATCAAAAAGAGTCGATATCTCTTATGTTGATGACTTGAAGCCATTTGTTTGAGATCTCACCAGTAATTAAAACGTGATAGACCAAACTCATGGCAAGAGTTAAAAGTACAGTTGTGCTAGATACGGCTTTCCCTGCCAATCGAGAATACCATTTCTGCACAATGATTTCTATGTAAACATTCTAGTATCTTTGCATTAATTGTTGATGTGAAGATGTCCCATTCCTGTACCTTACTCCATTGTACATTAAGAATTCACACTGGCCAAGCACTGTAAGGAAACCCAAGACCATTGGTTTATTTCCGCATGAACCAACTTCAGTACAAGGGGTGATACGTATTCATTAGGAAGACTGATCGGCTAGAGATGCTTGCATAGCGGGTCTAACTGCTGGGAAAGTTCAATAGGGCTTCAGAAATCATTAAAACTTTGTTTACTTACTTAAATAGCATCTACCTGCTTTCTGAAGAGATGAAACAATGCAGCTTACATCACCCATCCAATGTCCTACAAAAAGAGTATATAACTCATCTCTGCAGAAAGCCAGCAGCTGCTAAATGGTAAATAAGCAAAGTTTAATTGATTTACTAACGGGCTGCAAACTAGCTTCCCTCATGGCAAAGAAAGCTTTATCTGATCCCAGCTGCATATTGGACTGCTTGAAATTAATTGTTGGAGACTCATTCTTATTGTTCTATATAGAATGTCCAGTGCCAGTTCCCTGACGATATCATTGTGCCAGGATCGAATATAAATGCAGATTGGTAGAACCTGCAGTATTTTGATTTGTGAACTTGGTCCTGTCACAATGACACAATCAGTTAACTGGCACTGGACATTATATACAGGAGAATAAAGATGAGCCTATAACAATGATCTATGAATTAATAATCTGTATAGCTATGCATGAAGTGGATCTCAGACTTCCTAATGTATCAGTATCACCTCTTTTGGTTGGTTGGTTGGTTAATGCAGAAATAAGCCAATGGTTTATTTACTTTGGTCCATCAGCAGTAGTAGCCAGCTAAATTACAAAGCCAGCTAGCTGGATGCAGCTCTATGGATCTGATTCACACTAAAGAGTAAAATTGCAAACTTACTTAAATATACGCATGTGAAAAATCCACAATACCGATTCAGAGTAAAGAAAGAAACCGATTAACCACTTCCACTGTGCTGGGAGTTAAATGTACAGACATAAGTCTTTCCGGCATATAATTAGGTACCTGCGGACTTTATTAGCTGTGAATCGGTCGTGCATTTAGGTGCTAAAAATTATGAAGAAAAATTATAAAATAGGATTTAAAGATACTAACTAAACGCAGTGATTAGGCTTTTGAAAAGCAAAGTTTAAAAAAAAACCTCATACTTACATTAACATATGTTAAGAAAAGTAACCATCACAAATATGGATGTGGGTCCCTGCTAAGAACGATAGTTTGATAGGGCCTTTCTCTCCCAGCTAGTTTAGAACTGTGGCGATGAGGCATAGAAATCGATCCCCAAAGCACTGAGCATAGAGCTCCGAAAGGTAAAGCTAAAACTACCCCAACCCTTCCTCTAATTCTAACCCTAACTCTCCCATTCCATTACCCTAACCCTAACCCAACCGTCCCCACAGCCTGACCCTAACCCTCCCTTCCCCACATCCTGACCCTAACCCTCCATTCCCCCTGCAAAAATGAATGGGCGAGTATGCCGATCGGCACACTCACCCATTAAAATAAAAATTCTAAAAAAGCTCCCTATTCGAAATAGAGGAAATAGAAATAGAGGCAGCCGAAAAGGAACTTTCGGCTATCTCTATTTCTGAAAGCAGCCCATCATAACGGGGACTGTAACTGTAAAAAGACACTTGACTTCCCCTCAAACAATACAGTTCTTCAACTTATGAGTGGTCGAGGGCTACCTTACCTTTTCCTGTGCGTATCTTAGTTTACGCAAGACACCCCTACTTGTGAATCAGTCCTAACTCTATTGGAATGCCCATTCTGTACATTAGTATTCCACGTGCAGCTCATTTGCATTAACAGTCTTGCCCCTCTAGCCATGCATGCAGGATGTGTGGACAGAGGCGGGCTGGGTCGGGGCCCCCCCCCGGGCCAAATCGCCATTAGTGGTTCAGGGCCGGCCCGCACGGTCTGTTGTCTCTCCTGTAATGCGTGGGCCGCGACTGCCGACGGCTGGGCTCCGGTTACTAAGTCATCGTTAAGAGGAGCTGCGGCCGGGACACACTGTGACTAAGTCCCAGCCGCAACTGTTAACATGAGGGCTGGCTGGTATCCTAGCAACCAGACAGCGGCCCTCATGTAATACTGGACTGGATTGTTAGGAATCGGATTGCAAGAATTGTGGCACATCTGCATGATCCAGGATAGCGCCCTCCTACTCCAGCAGCAGCTTCTCTGTGTGAGTGACACGTCACTCAACTCTCGGCCACCGCGGGGCTTACAAAGAGTGCCCGCCTATTGTGTTAAACGTCAAGGTCCTGGGTGTTTCTCTTCTCATTTTCAAGGTAAGTGAATATAATTTTTTATTCCATTGCTACTTTTTTTTTATTTTATTTTTTTATGGGGTGGGGTGGTATTCTATTACATAATTGAAGCAAGCTATAAAACTATATATACATACACTATATATAAATATGAATTAGAGGGGTTATGGGGGGATATATTACATAATTTAAGCAAGCTTTAAAAAAAAGAATATATGTAAAGCACCGGAGTTTTTTACAGTTTGACTGAGAGTGCCATCCATTTATATTGCTGCATAGGTGCTCCTGGACAGTGCACCTCGTATTTCTTTGTACCCTAATCCGCCTCATCTGGGCTCTCACTGCAAGGTGTTGGTATATTCACCCCTCAAGCACTTAACACCTAATGGTCAACATATTGAATGACGATCCTCTGCAAGCCTCATTTGCACGTTTAACCATTCCTCTGGATGAAACCTTATTTTTCTCGGAAGCAGAGGCTGATGCTATTTTGTGTACAGAAAACCTGACTGATCTAGGTGGAGAAGAAACCTGCCTTGACATTTATAGAGAGCTACTTAAAATTAAGAAAAAGGAACTGGACTCCCTGTTTCATGCCACAACCCTGTCGGACTACTACCGAGATAAAAGAATACCCCGTAACCAACATTCCAACGATAGGCCGTCAGTGCCCCGAGTTTTGCCGTCGGTGGATTGCGGTACTGAACAAGTGCTCATATGACCTCATTCTATTGGTAATTGAGTTCTCCAAAAAAGAAGTGGAATCTGCAAGAACACAAATATTACAACTGGAATCAGTGAAACTTCCGAAACTGTCTGCAGACACATCCACCGACTGGCTAACGAAACTCCGTACCCAGCTTGAAACCTATAAACAAGAACTGATTCAATACAAAAAAGACAAAAAATTGATTGTCAATAAGGATTACCACGACGGGAGGGTTCAAAGTGGCTGACAGGTAAAGAGGACAGACCCCGTAGAAGGTTCCAACGTCCACCTCGTAGCTATAATTCGGCATCATCCACCTCGGCTAATTCAGGAGGAGACACGGACACGGACCAAACTTCTCGCCAAACCACTGTACCTACTGATAAGCCCCCTTTAGGGCCATGTACCAGATCGGCCTCCGTGCCCCCCATATCAGGAGGGGCGGCCAGGGGAAAAGGGGTTGTAAAGACACGTCAGAAGACCAGGATCTAGTATTCAACTTGTCCTCTAGAGTCCTGCCTACTGCTGAATCTATTCTCCTCAATAGGGGACTCTTCTTCGTTCCAACCACCAACCATAATATGTTTGACTGGAAAGTGGAAATGTACAAACTTAACAGACAACTATCCTTAAAAGATTTTTTTCAAAATACAGATAATACACGGGAGATTCCACAATTTAGACCTAAGTCCACCTTTGTACCACCTATTACTCACCCAGCTATTAGGACCTTTACACGTGCCGTGGAACAGGGGATTCCACTTTCAGCCTTTTCCCCCCTCTTTATTTATGTCTAGTCAGTCTTATTTGCCCCTTTTTCTGTTTATCCAACGAGGCTTATTGCCCCACCTTCTGTGTCCATCCAGCCTTACTACCACCCTTATTCATTTTTTTTCCAGATCAGCCTTATTGCCCCCTCTTGTAGTGTCCAACCAGTCTTATTGCCCACTCTTTGTGCCCAATTAGCCTTAAACCACCTCCTTCTGTGTATCCAACCAGACCTATTGCCCCTTCCTAGTGTTTCCAATTAGTATTTTTGCCCTCTTTGTGTCCACCCAGCCTTATTGCCTCTCATTGTGTCCACGGTCCACCTAACATTATTGCCCCTCTTTTTGTGCATATAGTTTTTTTGATGCTGCCTCTACTTGTGCCCCCTCTGTGGTAGTTAAAACCCCATTCTCTAACTACCCTTCATAATCTCTTACCTTTGCAGTTTTCTTGCTTTCTGCTCTCTCCTCTGCGGCGCGTGCTCTGCTGATTTATGATGCCAGCGTGACCTTTGGTCTTGTGAAGAGAGCTGCGGCACAGCCAGCTCTGGAGTGGCGGGGGGTAGTGCAGTCCGGCGGTGAGACAGCTGGCAGAAGTGCAGGCAAAGAGACAATCAGTGGTGGGAGATTCAAATAAATTAACAACATGTTCTATGTCCTATTGACCATTTTCAGTATACTAAAAGATGTAATGAAAGGTAGTTTAATAATTCATGCATTTAATGCTCAAATAAGAGCAATAAAAGAGGTACACGAAACTAGATTACGTTATAAGAAATATTATAATAAATCTGACAAACTGTTATTGAAAATATTTACATATAGCTGTTTGATCAGCTATATGGAAATCACTTGCAAAAGCACCGAAACTCCTCATCATGGGCCTGATTCAGAGATGCGATTTCCACGGCACTTAGGTGCGTATATTTAAGATCCTAGAAAATTCGCAAAACTGCGCATGCGTAGTAATAGTGCAACGCCATGTACGTAGCGGTTAGGAGCGTAAATTTGCTAAGATCGTAGGTCTGAATTGAATGCAAGCACTTAAGATCTTAAGTGCTGCGAATCTTTAAGATCTTAAGGATTTGCATGGAAATGGGCGGGGGGAGGCAGGGAAATGAGGGAAAGTGGGCGAGGACTGACACTTAGGATCTTAAATGAACGCTCCCACGTCA
>WWET01011470.1:3745-14645 GCA_011038615.1 Limnodynastes dumerilii
GGCCCTGATTCAGAGATTGAAAATAAGAACTTGAAGTTACACCTGGGCTAAACCATGTTGATTTCAGGGGGAGTCAAGTTAATTTTATTCTGTGCATGCAGGGAGAATGCTTTGCTTTTACTTATTGCACACAGATACCTGATCAGCTTCACTTTTAAACTGCTAATTAGACTTGAGCTGGGAAACATCACCTTTTAACTATAATACTGTTGCAACAAATGAAATTTGACTCCCCTGAAATCAACATGGTTTAGCCCAGGTGTAACTTTAAGTTCTTATTTTCAATCTCTGCATCAGGGCCATAATGTGGGAGTTCAATAAATAGTGCATTGGAATAATCAGTGTGGCAGATGATTAGTGCATGAATGACAGTTTTAGCAGTGTCTTGTGTCAGAGAGTTGCAAGTTCTAAAGATGTGTTTAGATCAATGTAACAGGAAATAGATTGTATGTGGGTGACAAAGAACAGCTTAAAGTCAAAGGTAGCACCCAGGCAATGAGCATAATGTTTAGGGAATTGGCAGGTGGAAATATTATTAGCTCTGTTTTTAAAAGATTGCGTTTGAGATGGTGGGAGGACATCCAGGATGGATAGATGGAGACATTCAGTTACACGGGCCAGGAAAGTTGGTGAGAGATCGGTGGGTTGGATAGATAGATTTGGATATCACCTGCATAGAGATGATACTGAAATCCAAAGTGGTATAGATAGAGAAGAGCAACGGACCCAACTTGTGGTCTCCATCAGATAGAGGAAGAGCAGGAGATGTGGATCCAGAAGAGAGAACACTGAAAGAGCGATTCTATAAATAGCATGTGACCCAGGAGAGAGCTGTGTCCCCTTTACCCAAGGATTGTAATGTGTGTATGAGAAGAGAGCGGTCACCAGTGTCACAAACAGCAGAAAGATCCAGAAGAGAGCAGTGACCTTTACATGTCATCGCCCATCGCTGTTTTGCTGGAGGTCTGGGAATGAAAGCCTGACTGAACCACTCTTATAGACCGGATCCTGACCCCGTGCCGTGCATTTACTGCACACAAGGAGGTCTGTCTGTCTGCACGGAGGATGGAGGATGGAGGAGATAGACCGCCCTGATGGATGGATCTCCAGGCCTAGGAAACAGGTTAAAGATGAGGGACTGTATTCACAGATCCGTTTTTTAAAAGTACGCAATTATACGCACGCACCTAGCAAGGCCACACCCACCAACACCCACAACACTCCCCTCTCTACGTGCAACCGTAGACTTACACCTCCATAGACCGCTCTGATCTTTACCTGTGTACTTACATTCATATATGTCTACCGTGCGTGCAATTCCGTATAACCACGCCCTCAAGTGTTCATTTAAATGCAGGCCCTATGTGCAACCGTAGACTTACACCTCCATAGACCGCTCTGATCTTTACCTGTGTACTTACATTCATATATGTCTACCGTGCGTGCAATTCCGTATAACCACGCCCTCAAGTGTTCATTTAAATGCCTCCCCCCACCCCCTTTCATGTTAATTTTCAAGTACATATTTTTTACCACGCCCATTCGTACGTATGTCCCCAAGTGCCATTCACACGTCCGTGCCTAGAGCACTTACTTGCGTATATTCAATGTAACTTACGTAAATAAAGTTACTACGCATGCCTAAACCGTACCTAAAAATACGCACGAAACTCCACGTGAAAACGCGATTCATGTCATGAACCCTCTGGAGAATGCTGAAATGAAATATGCCAAGTATGGAGTCCCGGTCATCCTGTAAATCTTCAGGTTGTGTGAAACTACAAGTCCCAACATGCTCTAACTGCATAGACATAGCAGAAAGCTGGCAAAGCATGCTGGGATGCATAGTTTCACAACATCTGAAGTGCCACTGGTTGGCCAGTACTGGTCTTGGGTCTGTCTGACCTCTAAACCCAGCCTCGGGCTGTCAATCATCTCAGCTCTTACATATGCAGAATGCGCTCCTCCAAGAGGAACTACGGAGAATATTAAGAGATTTTCATTTCTAATGTAGGAAAAGGACAGGATTGTTTCCACATTCAGTTTAGACCCAAAAAAGTTACTAATATCAAGTAAAAATGTTGAAGAATGTTCCGTTACCTTCCGTACGTATGATTGGATCGGATTGCATCCGTGTTTCCGCTCTGTGCATTTGCGCACATCTGTGTTACACAATAGAGCTCAATGCCTGCAACCCAGACGGAAGAACGACAACTCCAGCACCACCTGACAGAGGCATATGCAAGGGGCGTTCCCTCTTATTACAATGCACAAGTGTGCCACGGCTCTTCATACCAATGCAGACTCTGCAATGCCCTATTATCAGTGGCACAGAAGTCAGAAAAGTTTAGGTAAGTCCTGGGGATGGGACAGTCCATGTGAGGGGTCAGCGTTAGGATTACACAGATACCTGAACATCCAGTGACTGCACAGCATGTGCTGCTAGATGCAAGATTAAGAATCTCTGGCTTCTTACCAACGGTCGTTTAAGAAACGGCAAACTGCGCAAATGTGTAGTAGGTCACTTACGCAAGCTACATACCATTTAGCTACGAAGATTGACTACATGCAGTCTTTAAAGTCCACATGTAGATATTTAAGAAGGAAGAGGTGTGACACGGCAAACCAACAGATTTAGTTGAGCTGGGGAGGGCAGGGAAGGGATCTCTTCTCAAGAAGGAAAATATGCACAGTTATTAAAGGAAGCCCATTGGCTCTCTAAGTGACATAAGGATCCTAAAAACAAGGATGGGTGAGTTAGGTGATATATAGCCACGTCTAACTCATTCTGATCTGTGAATACCGTCCCACATGAGAATCAAATTCCTGTCATTACTGTTTGCCACAAATGCCTACATTTTATGTCCAATGTATCAAACATCCAAACATTCTCCAAAAATGACGTCAGTGGTACTAGTGCTACTGGAGGTATTAGACCACTGTCAGCTGCTTCTCAGGTCAACTGGGCAAAACTGTAAGGAAATCTCATACCAAATGACCAAAGACATAATAAATAAAATACCTAAGTGGCACCTTATAACCACTACAAAAATATATAAACAACAACAACAGAAAGCCTAAAAAAATATAGAGTATATGGGTCATGGGTATGTGTCTATATGATATGCAAAATGTTACTTGGCATGATACAATAATGGCCAATTGGTACTTCCCCAGAAAAGGTTGATAAAAGATGCATTAGAATATACTGTATGTCCAAGGGCCAGATTTACTAAGCTACGGGAAAGGAAAAGTGGAGATTTAGGGCCTCATTTACTAATGACGATTTTTGGTTGCGATTATGAATCAACAGACATTTTTTTTTTAAATTGTGACATTTACTATGCCTGTATTTTTGAAATATAATAAAATGCAGTAAACTCACAGTTCTGCAGTCATCTATCTTGGGATGATTTGCTAGGAGATCAGGAGCTGTTACAGGCAGAACAGGATATCTTGAAAGATGATCTATCTGGTCTTGTTGCTTGCAGATCCGGTCCACTTGCTTGAAGAAGTCGAACACTTGATTGAAGATCTTCTGCCATCTCTTCTCCTTCATGACGCGGCGTCCTGCTCCTTCCTCTTGTGAGGTTCCATCACCACTGACCATGTGGTCACTAGGGGCACCCCTTTTATCCTGTCTATGACATTCTAGTAAATCATCCCAAGATAGATGACTTCAGAACTGTGAGTTAATACAAATACAGCACACATTACACATAGGGGTTTGTTACAGAGTGGCCACCTGTATTTTTATTTACATTTTATATATGTGTGGGTATTTTTTTTAATACTGTCTAGAATGTTTGTTTATTTTGTGTAGGGTTTTTTTTTGAGGGGACAGATCGTAACATGTCATTAACCCTTGCCATGCTGTCGCTTATAGTACTAAAAGGCACAGCATGGCATGAAACACATGACCATGCTGTGCCTTCTAGTACTATCTGCAACAGCATGATAAGGGCTTGTCATTTTAACTAGGAAAAACACATGTCAATGTTGTTGACCTGTTTTTCAGCTAAAGTGTGTGTTGCTTTCCATGAAAGCACCACACACAGCAGGTGATTGTTTTGGTAGCGATTTCAGGACGAACTTGAGCTGTTACTTTCCTATTACATACTAGAAAATGTCAGCTAGAATCTGATGGGCCCTAGTCTTGTTTAATGCGGAAATGTTTAGCAAAGCTGTGTAGACTTTATGGAGACTTTTAAAAATAATTTTTACATCCATATGAAATCTTTATGAGCAAATTCAAATTTTTTTTTGTCGTTTTAATTGATAATCAGCTTAATTATGGAGTATTTAGAGGTTTCATGCATTACAGGCAGCATTTTCAAAGAACAGGAAACTTGAAAGGGCTAGATTTACTAAAGGGGGATTTTGCATCGCTGTGTTTGTTTAAAAATTGACAGATTTACTATAGGGCATTCTGTGCTGTCAATTTATAATCGACAGCGACGTGTGGCGATTTTTTAAGGGTTAATTTGCCGTGATTTAACTTGACATGAGTCATTTGTCGAAGGGGCAAAAGAGAAGACCGAAAGGTCGTGCGGCACAACAAGGTGAGAATGACCCACCGGAGATCACAACGTCGCCTGCTAAAACAGATGGCAACTTAACTTGTGAGTATTAACAATTCTTTATACATTTTTAATATTGAGTTTATTGTAAAAATAAATACTTTGGTAAAAAAACAAAACAAAACAAAACATTGTGCCATACATTCAGGGCCGACATTATCAAATTTAGGGCCCGGGCCGTGGGACCACGCCCCCTTGGTGATATCATTGGTGATGTCACCTAGGGCCGGGGCCTTGCAGACACACTTTAACAAGCACTTCCCTGTGTATTGGCCGGATACTAAATAGCGCTGAGCAGCAAGTATCAGCGGTAGGATACCTGCTGCTACAAAGAAGTATTGGCAGACCACTTTCAGGTCCGGGCACAGGACAATAATCCAGGCTGTCCCCCCCTGATGGCGGCCCTGCATCCATTTAATGCATTGACACGATACTATTGAACGCACAGAGGGCTTGTTTTTATAAGCAGAGTGGAGATGGGGACATTTTAATGCTTTATGCTTACACCGGAGGACTTATTATTAATACCTGTGAGGATCAGAGGAAACTTTGATTGCGGCAAGATGGCTAATAAATAAAATGCTATTTCTGAAAAATACAAATCCCCGCAATTTGCCCTTTAGTAATTGCAGAGATCACAAAATTGACGGTAAAAATCGCCAAATATGGCCATTTTTACAAAAATGACTATAGTAAATGTACCCCTAAATTTGTAAATTCAGTGATTTTAGTCTTGTTGGTGCTTTTTTACAAAAATCATATACTTTTTCTGATTTGGAGACAATGATTGCTGATCTAAAATGTTACATACGTGAAAATTCCAAAAAATGAAAATAGTGGTTATTAGACTCCCTCCTGTGGTGAAAAGCCAGCACTGCAGGACACTGCATTATTTGTCGGATTATTCATTTATGTAATGTGCATTACTGTGCAGACACTATGGGCTAAACTTACTAAACTGTGGAAAGGGAAAAGGGGAGATGTTACCCATAGCAACCAATCAGATTCTAGCTGGCATTCTCCAGTATGTAATTTACTTTTTTCCGCAGTTTAGTAAATCTAGCTCTATTATTCATTCTAAATGCAATGCCCACACTCAACCATTTGTATTTGTATGTCAAGATTGATGTATCTTTTATCTCTATCCTATAGTGTGTGAACATATTTATGTAGATTATTATTTACTTATTGTAAACTGTCATTGTACTGGGCTAACTATTTACTTTTGTTCGGCTAAAGCTCAAACACTTTTAACCATAGACTGAACCTTAATATTAAAATATGAATTTGAATGATTTGCCATTCCATCTGATTTGTTGTCTATCTGCAGTTTTTCCTGAGGGTAATAATTAACATGTTTGTGTCCACCTTATGGAAAACATTTAATGGAAAAATGTGAGATACCTACCTGCGCTGCTCTGATAGGGTCAGGATACAACGGTGATGTGGGCTGCTATGGCGGGACCTTGAGAGGTAAAAAGGGAGATGCCTCAGGAATCTCCTGCCCTCCCGGGAAGGGGGAGGTTTGAATACGGAAATGAGTGATGATTACCCCGCGCCTATGAACTCCAGCGATCAATAACAAATAAATGATAAATAATGTCAACCAATGTGTAGGATGAAATAAAATAAACAAATTTATTGGTGGATGAATAAAATCTGATAGTTCAGAAAAAGTGCCAAAATATTGCAATTATTGCAATTGAAATAATGAAGATAGATTAACTTTGAGTTAATAATAATGGGCCTGATCCAGAACAACGCTTGTGAGCAAATTTACGCGTGGCGGAGACGTAAAATCGCCTATTGGTAAGTATTGCGCATGCGTACCATAGAAAATACGCTCAGTAACGTAGCGTAAATGTGAACGTATGGGCCATTCACGTATGTGTCACGTAAATACTTACGTGTGGGCGTGCCAATTTTACGTGAGTCAAAAATACGTCTGAAATACGTTAAGTAGGCGGGGTTTTGTATTTAAAGTGTACAGTATGGGCGTGCTTAGCTGCGTAAATACGTGTTGCACATACGTACATGTGCGGATCACTGCGGCTACGTTGCCAAAAGTTAAGGTAGGGTTTGGAAAGCGTATCTTGACAAAATACGTACATTCAAGGGGTTGTGCCTAGGGGAGTGTATAGAAGGTACGCACACGTAAATACGCGAGTAAATGTACGGCAAACGTAGTTCTGGATCTACCCCAATGTCCAGACAATGTGATTGTCCACAGCGTGCGCCGTGAACAATCTGAGGTGGTAGAGCAAATGTTATTTCAGAAAGGTTCATTCATATAATCATGTACATGATGCTGCTATCACTAAGAGATTTGCCCTCTGTGTCTCTGTGACAGCTGTGACGGCAATGCAATGGATGTAATGGTGTATTCCTAGTAACACTGCAATGGTTCAATCCAATCAGGTCACATGGACTAAGTAATGCCGTCCGAAATTGTACCTGTGACTTGCTCGCAGGTTCTCCGTTGGAGCGCTGTTTTCGTTGTCACTCTGTGAGCAGACGAGGTGAGCCGAGGTTGGTGCGGCTGATTGCTGTTCACGTTATGAGGCGGCGTGCACACCGTCACAGGTGCCAGACGGATGGAGCGGGATGGAAAGGTTCTTGCGTCCCTTGCTGCTTTAAGCATGCCGTCCTTTGCCACGTTCTCGTACTGATGATTGGAGATCTCCTCAGTGCAGCCGTCCTACCTTATGGAAAACATTGTTGCACCGGTGAAGATAACTTTCCTTTTCAAGAAGATTCTTATCACGTCTGGCGGAAGACGCTGCCGTACTTACCACATCAGAGGCCGTCAGCCGCCAGTTCTCCACGGCCGTCCCCGCTCATCTGGTCAGATCACCTTGAAAAAGAACTCTAAGTAGTTTGAAACGCGTCGGGTGGGGTATACGCATATCGGCACAGGAGTTCTGGATCTGTACCCTCCGCATCTCTCCTCAGTGATCCCGGTACCTTTAAAACATCTTTGCACAGGATTGATCTGCCTAATACATCTAGGGTACGAGTCCTCTCCGTTTGCTGATTATTCTGTTGATTATTTATTTGATTATTTATTTGTTTTTATATTGCTGTATTTAATAAATTGTCTATACATTTTCTGATATTTGTTTCCATCTGGCCTCTGTTTCCCACTGCCTTTACCCCTTCAGGGGTACATCGTTTCTCCTTGGAGCCTGTATCGTTTCTGTGGATGAGAAGGCAGAAGAACCACCTTCTATTCACGGACATTATACAAGGGATGCCTCAGGGCCAAGGACTTTGTTTCTAAACGGACTCACATTTGCAATAGACTTTGTTTATTCTGATTGATTAGTTTAGCATATATCTCAAAAAGGAATTTTTTCTTTTCCATAGATTTCCTGGATTTAAGTTGGATGATATTGTTTGCTTATCCCTAGAATAGGAGGTTTTTTCCTTTTTCTTTTTATAACTGCAGAATAGATTAGTTTCCCAGCTCCGTTTTTATTCATTTTTTATATTATCCCCTTCTTAATTGGTTTTATCTTATTGACATACGTTTGTCATATTGCCATTTTACATACTCATTTCAGAATTATTGCTGTTTGTATATCGGTTTATGTGTGTCACACTGCCATCCTGTGTTTGAACTTCAGATTGTTTTATATTATTTCCATTTGCTTATTGTGATCACATCATTCAATTGGTTTCTCTTATTTTTCTCTGGCTTCATTATTTTAGGTCTCCCTGTTATCTTGGCATCATTGTGCCTTTTGTACTTACCTTTTTATATCAGCGCCCTATCACTTTTTACTTTTATTCTTGGTCTTCGGAGGTGCCACTTTCGGTAGTGGCAGCCTCCTGTCAGCCTCCAGTTCTGCCGTCCGGCGACGTGGTTCCCCTGCAATTCTGGCGCCAGGTTCCTCTAGAGCACATGTGCTGCGGCAACCAATGGGAGCCTACTCAAGGGGAGCATATGACCGGGCTAACCAATCCTGAGCCAGGGTGCGCTATTTAAATCCGGTGCACTAATCACTCAGTGCCAGAACAACTTTGTTACTCAAGGGTTCCTGGTTACTCGTGGAGCCGCTCTGAAGTGAGTCCAACCTGCCTGTGCTACTCCAGTCCAGCCTGCCTGTGCTAATCCAGTCCAGCCTGCTTGTGCTACTCCAGTCCAGCCTGCCTGTGCTACTCCAGTCCAGCCTGCCTGTGCTACTTCAGTCCAGCCTGCCTGTGCTAATCCAGCCCAGCCTGCCTGTGCTAATCCAGCCCAGCCTGCCTGTACTACTCCAGTCCAGCCTGCCTGTGCTACTCCAGTCCAGCCTGCCTCCCAGCTTCCACTACAACTTCCGCTGTCCTACACACCCTTTGGAACCCGTGACTAATTCAGATTCTCCCAAGACTGTGACAATTCTTCATTGTTAGAGACCAACAATCTTAATGACAACAAGATCATTGGGGTAGATCCAGAATTGAGCACGCTCGCCGGAGATGCTATTTTGCATGTACTGCGCATGTGCGTGACAGATGTTGCAATACATAACATTGAACGTATGTACCAGACTACTATCAACAGCGTAACTACGAACGAAGGGGCGTGCCAGGCATACGACACCCGTAATTACGCTTCGGAGGCGGGGTGAGCCATTTAAATCGTACAATATGGGCACGTTTAGGCGTGTAAATACCTGCAGCCAATACAGCCGTCAGGAGTTACACTTGGAAAAGTTAAGGTAGGGTTTGGAAAGCGTAACATGGATAAACTATGTACGGCCGAGGAGAGCGCCTAGTAATTACGCTACGCTAGGAAACGTAGCTTCGGATGTGGCCCATTGTATCTGTCTGAAGAAGGGGTTTCTGTGCAGGTGAAATGCTTGAGATGACTCTGAATGTACAGAGAAGAAAAGATCTAAAAGGGTTCCTAAAAACACCAAAAGCACCAGAGTGGAACTAAGCCCCTAAAACAGGCTCTCAGGAGCCAGCGCAAAGGAAGCTGCATCGTTCCACGTGTGACGCTGTTTACTAATACAGTTAGTACACATTCAACACCAGCCAGTGACATGCTGGTAGGTAATGGGGAAGGTTGCAGCATGGGTGAGGACATCGTGTCGTATTCACAGATCCGTTTTTTTACGTGAAGTAGCGTGCGTATTTTTAGGTACATTTTAGCTGCGCATGCGTAGTAACTTTATTTACGTAATTTACGTGGAATATACGCATGTGAGTGCTTCAGGCACGGGCATGTGAATCGCACTTGGGGACATATACGTACGGAGGGGCGGGGTTGAAATGCGTACCTGAACAGTTACGTGAAAGAGGGTTGGGGGAGACATTTAAATGAGTCTTTGAGGGCGCGGTTACATAGAATTTTTTTATATTTTTTTTTATTTAAAAAATATTTTTTATTATTATTTATTTCTTTTTTACTTTAAGTAACATAAATTATTTTGTCTATTCCTTAGTCATTTCCTTTGGTTCACTTTCCCCTTTATATTATTCAATCTCTTCAACCCTTGAAAAATTTTCTAATGAATGACGAGCATAACTAGCGCCCTCTGGTAGCCATGCTCGCAGCTGTGATCAAGCCCTGTGCGAAACGCGCGTCAGTCTGTTCTCATTGCGGTGTCAGGACGTGCACTCCTGACACCGGGCACAGTCTCTCCTCCTACTCATCGCCGACTCTCCACCACCGTGTGTCTCCTCTCTTCCCCCTCACCTCTCACTACCATTAGGTCAGGTAAGGGACAACTACGGACCCGGAAGGGTGAAGTATCGCCATGAGGCAATTAGTTGGGGAGACAGGGTCAGTGGGTTCTGGTGTTAGTGCAGTATAGAGCGGAGACTGTATGTATTTATATTGAGTCGCCTTATCACTCTCTAATTTCTCTGCACTTTCACCTATACCTCTGTTATCATTTACTTATCGTTATTGTATTAACCTAGTGACGGTGCCAGTTTTTCTATATATTTTTTTATATGTTCGCCTGCCATAAAATTCTTTTAATTATTCAATAATAAATGTTAAGTTTTATTTTTTTGCTTTCTCTTATATTACATGATTTAATTGCCTCTCCATTCATTAGGAAACACTCTGGTTGATTATATCGCATGAACTTGTCCTTCTTTTTGTTTTCTACCTCATGCTACCCTGGATTCCTAGCTTCAATTATTTTTTCTTTGTTATCTATATCTAAGAGGTGGTATTTTACCACCTCTGCTGTCTATATTTACCTTGTTTTCTGGCTTAGTTATATATACCCTTCCAGGGGAAAAATGTGGCCTGCATAATATTATAAGTATATATACTATTATTTTTCTGTGAGACCACTATCTCTCACTGGTACTGCATA
>WWET01011471.1:0-10620 GCA_011038615.1 Limnodynastes dumerilii
AATACAGACATGTTAACGGAGTGTAACACTATGCAGTACTAAGATCTATGGAAGCACATAGGCAAACACATATACATAAACATGTGGGGTATACCATAGGCAGAAATGGAGTGGCTATAATGTCACTCAAACCATTTTAGAGTGTCATTTGACTCAAGTTACAAAATTGCTACAGAGCCCGATGTTTAATATTAAGAGATAACAGGGCATCCCAAAAACGGTACATAGGAAATATATTCTTTTAAGCCCTTGGGATGGAGTGAATCTAATAAAAAGAAAAAGATCCACCTTGTTTCCCGTTGGAGCAATTTCTCATCCAAATTGCCTCCATGTAGATCTAAAGACACCCTCTCAATGATGAAAGCTAATAATCCCTTAGGATCAGCATTGTGACATTTCAGAAAATGACGAGCTACCGGGGAAAGTTGTTTGAATTTTGCTACATCCGAATGGCTATTTCTTATAGAAACCACATGTTCCAGAAGTCTAGTTATACATTTTCTGCTTGTCTTGCCAACATATTTATGCTGGCAAGGACATATGAGGCAATATATGACTTGCGTAGTGTCACATGTCATGCACGATGAAATTTTATAAGCCTCTTCGTATCAGGTGGTAACCTCCAAAGTTTTAGCCATGTGTCTGCAAGCCCGACATTTGCCACAGGGATGTGATCCCACTGCATCTAACATCTACTTTCTCAGTTAAGATTTTTTGTAAGTCCTGATCCATTCGCAAAACATGAAGATGTTTATTCAAGATCTTTCTGATATTATAGTCTGGAGTTCTTTAGGTCGTTCTTTAAAGATAGGGACAGTGGAGCAGTTTCTCCTTAATCTTAAATAGTCCTCCTTCGGAATAGCTTTAATTGTATTGAGAGGATGGAAACTTGTGCTGTGTAGGATACTTATTGTTGCCGTATCCTTACACAAAAGATCTGTGTGAATTTTACCTGAACGATCAATTTTAATTGTCACATCCAGAAAATTGATGCTACTTGGTGACACTTCCATTGTTAATCTCAGATTATGAGAATTGCTATTCAGAATTGCAACAAAAGCATAAAGCAGGGAGGGGTCACCTTGCCATAGGACGAAAATATCGTCAATATACCTAAGCCACATGAGGACATGGATGGTATATTCCTCATGGACTTCGGTAAAGACAACTGTGCGCTCCCACCACCCCAAATAGAGGTTGGCATAGGTGGGAGCGCACGCACTCCCGATGGCGGTGCCCCTCACCTGCAAATAAAAAGAATTAGAGAACAAGAAGAAATTCTTGGATAAAACAAACTACAAAAGTTTTAACAGAAATTCTGAAAATTCATCAAAATTGCACATACTCAAGAAAAAAAGTACAGCTGCCATACCAGTTTGATGGTCTATACTGGTATACAGTGATTCGACATCACACGTGACCAGTAACGTATCACTGGTCACTTCAACATCGTTAAGTTTCGACAAAAGATCCATAGTATCCCTTAAATATGAAGAGAGGCTGTATACATATGGACGGAGGTGATAGTCTACAAATTTACTCGCTTGTTCAGATAGGCATCCCCTACCAGACACCATTGGCCTACCTGGTGGTGATGTACGGCTCTTGTGTACCTTAGGTAGGAGATACAATGTAGCAGTTTTAGGATATGGGCAGTCCAAGAATCTCTTCTCCTTCAACGTTTTTTTTTTTGGGATTGATGACTATTATATCTAACTCTAGAAATCTACAATCTTCCTAAGGGGTCCATGTATTTAATAACTCTACCACTTTTTATGAAAGTTGGTTATGGACATTTCCCCTTTAAGAGCGCTATAAATGTGTGTATCTACTCGATCACTCCGAAAACAATTATTTTGCTAGTGACCAACAGTGTTAGTAACAATTTTTTGTCACCATTCCATTGCGGACATTTCCCCTTTAAGAGTCTCCAGAACTTTGCAAACTTCAATCGTCTGTATTACAAAAGCATAAATAAACTATTACCCATTTATAATAAGATATTTAACTGTCTATCAAGCATTATTTATCTTTCATAATATATTTAATATATGCTGCAATAACTGCTTTTTAAACTGAACTTTTTCCTTCCGCCTGCAGGTGGGTCTAATTACGTTGCAACAACTCCATTGGATAACCGGCATATATAATTAAGTCACCTGGACTCACCAGCATGCATCTGTTTTTCTTTGAAAAAGACTGTAACGAAATGCGTGTCAGAGAACCATCTTGCATCGGGCGGTCTCCTGTGTGCACCTGGACTCCGCTACCTAGATCCATCCTATACAGCCCAACGGTATTAGTGAGTATAGGGTCAGATACGGACCCAGAACGGGGGAAGTGCGGGCCGTGAGGCCGCTAGTAATACATAGGGATAGGCTCCTCACTTTAGTTAGTTGTGGGCTGTGTTTCTTCTCCTGCTCCTGCTCATTTGCATATTCGGCTGATCGGCTTAGTAATTTTGTATCACTCTTGTATCTGCCTTTGTGCTGTTCTCATACATGTTTGCATGTTTTTTTACAATGAATACCTACGTCATTGATATATACCTATGGATGGATCGCATATGATATGTAATATTCGTTATGGATAAGGCCTGACATATTTTATATGTATTTAATAGAATTTACTTTTTAGCAATAGTAGGTGTTTTGGTGTGCATTCTAAAGATTCTTTCTTTGGACTGTCTATATGTCAGTTCTTTTTTTCTTTGCTACTATTATTCTGAACCTAGAATTGCACCCATAGTACTCATATTATACATTGTATTTAGTGCATCACCTAATTCTTTTTCCCAGCACGAGTATCCCGCAAGCCAGCATCACCCCTCTGAACACCGGAGCTTCATCTAAACGGCGAAGGATTTTTCCTGCGGCCAGAAGCACCACAGAGAAGAATGCAGCGGCTAAGACACGTGAGGCGCATCATCTAACAGCACGGGTGAGCTCCCCGTAGCTGCAGCGTATCACCCCCTTACCGGTAAGGCATCTTTAATTATTCCTTATGCAACGGAACCACTGCAGCACAGCCTCGACACCGAAACAGTGAGACAGCTCTCAAGAGCACATTATTTCAATGAACAGCAGCGCTCGTTCTTTATAACTGACAACTCGTCAGAGAAAACACTATATACCAAATACTGTACATACTCCGGTCAGGAGTCTCCTGTGCATGATCCCTACTTTGGATACTGTAGCGTACCTGGACTACATTTTTTCTATTCTATGCACCGAAATCTATGGACTTTGAAACCTTTTTGTGATATTACTTTGTTTTTTTGCGATATTACTTTGTATTTTATCTGCCTATCTGAACACCAACAGACTTTATCATACCACCTACTCCTTAAGGACAGAAAGAGAGACTCATACACATTTATGCGTCCCAAGTCCCCCAATACCCCATTTACCTCTGTATAATAAACTCAATAAACTAAAAAATATTTTTAACTATATCCTAGCCTTTGCCCATCTTTAAGTTCTCTTCTCTGGCGCACCAATACCTGTTACTATTTCTCATTACCTGGAGGGAAGCAAAACTCCCTCATATCACATTGTTAGCAGACAGAGTAGCAACTTTAACCCCAAACCCCCCCCCCTCTTTATTGCACCCCGATTATCAGCGCGGGATTCCACACCTCTCCAAAGTTCTTTTAATACCTGCTCCTCAGTGACAGTAGTAGTAATTGCCCCCACTGTATTAATAGTCTTTCCATTTAAAAGTGGACCCTTCCCCTCTCTTTCTTTTGTGAATATTGAACAGAAATACTTAAGATGATCTGCCATAGCCCTTCCACTCTCAGCAAGACTCTTACTCTCAGTTTTTTGTACCAAGTGGGCCAGTTTTTCCTCATTTGTGCCTTTGCTGCTCTGTCAGCTAGATTCCGATTGGTTGCTATGGGCATAATCTCCACTTTTCCTTTCCCACACCTATGGTGTCAGCTCTGATAGCAATCTGCTTATTCTTATCACTGCTATACAGATTTTTTTCTTCCAAATTACTATCACCAGTTGTCATCTTAAACTGGGAAAGCTACTTTAAAAGTCTATTATCGAAACATGCTCAGCAAAACTTTTTAAGCAATCTGATATCACCGTTTTAATTCTAAATTTTGAATAATTCCTTACCTTTAATTTGTATCTTCATACGATCTATATTATTGACATCAGTCTGGTTCTTCCATTGCTCTGTTTGGGGACTATTCTGATTGTGTTTGTCTTGGTTGCTGAAGAGGAACAGATCCTGAGACAGCTCTCGGATACTCGGCTGATTGTGAAGGATTTCTTCTTTCCTCTCATCATTATTGATCTCCAGATCATCAATTACAACCAGGACTCTTTCCTTACCTGTAAAACAGCCATCACAGGAGAGTCTGATTCTGAGTGGTGTGCATGATTGATTCTGTATATTCTTATTACTATCAACACCATTAATGGACACCCCAGGATTTGGACATTTGTTCACAATGACAGAGGGAAGTTAGACTTTTTCTTACCGTAGTGTTGATTGAGCTCTTTCAGTTCCCTGTCATACAGAGAGCCTGTGACATTCGTGACATTGACTCTTCCTCTGTTCTTAGAATGGTAAAGTATGGCAAAGTCACACTTGGAAAGCTCAGCGATGAAATGATTGTATTTGTTGGATATCTGCACCGGGCGGATTTCTTTCACAATGGGAAAGGTCTTAAGAAGTTGGATGAGCCAATTGTAACAGTTTTGTTGTTGCCTTGTAAAAATACCGACACTCAGCTTCCCAGAGACCATTATGACCTTGTGGAGGTCCATTTCGTATTTGTAATAATATGTTGTAACAGTAGCAGAGATAGTCTGTAACAATATTAGAAATATATTACATGTGATTATGAGAAATGTTCAGTGTCAGGAACGGACATATACGCAGGAACATTTGTTGAGTGCCTGAAATATAGTCTGGTGGCTAACACCAGCTGTATGGAAGAAGGTAACTCAGGAGATAACGATGTCTTGTTCATGTCTGTAGAAGTCTTGATAAGGTGATTTAGCACTCTTGTTCTTTGTCTGTTACTTCTTGTGAAAACCCCCCACCCAGACATTTATCTTAAGGTTTGTCTAGCATAAGAGTCATAAATCTTGTAACTAGTGTGAATTTGCTCAATTCTGTATGTATAAATGAAAGCTATTATTGAATAGTAAAACAGTGCAGTCTTGTAAGCCAAGCAATTGTGTGGCTTCATTACTTACTCCCATCTGATGGCCTAAAACTTATTACTTTACAGGATATAGGATTTAGTGACTGCAGAATTGAAGGTTGAACCAGTAACCCAGGAGGGTTACCCCGACATTTTTGGTGCCGAAACCTGAGACCTCACACATCATTTGTCAGAAATCTTTAACCCTTCAAAGCGGGCTGCAACTACTGACTACTAAAGCCATACGGTAAGTAGACAATTGCATTGTGATTTACACCTTTGTCTACTCCGTATTCAGTGCTTGTGATTCTTGAAGTGAATTCTGATATGTTGATTGTCGAGGTCCCTTTTACCCAATTCTCCAGTCACATTTTGTTATTTTTATGATAAATGGTTTGTGATGTTTGATGATTTATCAGGTGGGGAGACTATTGTTATTGCTTGTGTTATTATTTCAGAGGTGAATTTCATTTGTATCATTTTGATCTGTGCATTACATGGTATGAAAAAATTTGGCAGGCAGGATGTGTAATATCTGTTAGTCTGAAAAGTTGTGTTTCATTTGATTCATGAGATTATGATCCAGGTTATAGTCTGATGAAGGTTTGGTCTGGTTTATAGCTCTGAAATATTGGGACATTGTGAATTGCAGGGTATAAGGTCATATTTCTTTTTTTTGTATGTTCCTTTCTGGGTTCTTGTGATTGCGAATATCAGGTTTTCTGTTCTTAATCACAAGATCAAGGGTTTTCTCAGGGGGCACCTTGAGATTGGCGCTATTTTGATCTGTTGAAGCATTAGGATTCCTCTTTGTTACATACAGTGAGTGACAATGGGGGCTTCAAATAGTAAGGGGAGTCCGCGTATCCCTAAAGAAATAGTGAAAGAGAAAGGAGGCAAACATGCAATAAAGGGTATGAATAAAGTGTTTAAAAGAGCAGGTTTCCTGAGGAGGGAATATTGGATTCACAGAAATGGAAAGATTTCAGAACTAGAAACGCAGACTGGGTTAGGAGAAAGAACTTGGGAGATAAAGTATTTATATGGTTGACGATTAGTGAACGAATGGAAAAAGAACAGAAATGTTGTTTTCAGAGAACAATGAATCTCAGATTTGGAATGAAATGACCAGGAACAGAGAAGGGATAAGTTTTAAAAATCATTTCTGTGAGAGAGCTGGTGCAGACATGACACCCACAGCAGCTCTGACACTCACAGTAGCCCCCCTTCCTCTTACTGTGCATATAAGAGTTTTTTGTTTTTTTTAAATCTCTTTATTGAAGCATATTGTCATAACATACAAAAAAAAGATGAACAGTATACTCAATTAAAATACAAATAAGCAACTGTTTACAAAGCCTTGGAGCTTTCTTATCAGTCAGGTAGTATATACATAGTAACATATAGATAAATACCAATGTCTGTCCTCTCCTCTCCCATCACATCCCCACAGTTCTTCCACAAAGAAAAGAGAACTATCGCCCCCTACTATAAGCAATGTCTTTCAAGCGAGACCAAATGAATGAAATTAGCAGTGATACAAATACTTTCTCAATGTTCTACCTCTTCAAACTGGATAGGCGGATCATTATAATGTATCCTAAACTCAAACCACATTGTATTACGAAAACAAGACCATATCCTTCTCTTCACTAAATCAGACAGGATGTTGATAAAACTCTCCCAGGTCTGAAAAAAGGCATCCACCTTAGCTTCCTTTTGAAGCGATGCCTCTATCCAGTCCATCCTGAAGAGGTAAAAAAGTTTTTCCCTAAAAAGAGCAAGGAGAGGGGGCGTGGGGCCGAGCCAGGATTGCAAAATAGTCTTGCGGGCCGCCGCTGAGACGGCCAGCAAGAGTTTCTTATGTTGCGAGGATATGCGCATTTCCTTTGGAAAAATTCCCAAGATTGCCCATTTTGCCATTAAAGGAAATGATTCAACCAGCAGGTCTATTGTAAATCTCCACACCTTGACCCAGAACCTTTTAATGATGGGGCAATCCCATAAGCAATGACTAAGGTCCGCCTCCCTATGACCACACTTGGGACAGGAATTGCTATCAGTAAGCCCTATGCGATAACCCCTTTTCGGGGAGATATAGGCCTTATGGGCTATCTTTATAGCCATTTCCTGATATGGCATTGCCGGCAGCAGGCGGCGGGAGGTTGTTAATGCCTTAAGTATATCCTTAACTGTTAAGTCAGGAAATCTAATTGTCCATTGAGACAGGCCTGTTTTCACAGCAGAATGGTCCAATAAGGGCCTCAAATGCAAGTAATGTATGGAGATGGCTCTCCGCTGTGGGACCGGTGTCAGCAGTAAAGTATCAAAGGGGTTATTCCAATCTATGTTCGACAGTTTCCTAATTACAGAGCTAACATAGTGTTGGGCCTGAAAATAGGCCATATCTGCTCCTCGAATAAAGTCAAATTTTTCCCTGGCCTGTGCAAAACTTAAGGGACGTCTAGTCGATTTGTCTACTATGTTAGCTACCTAGCTCAGCCCCAGCCTCTCCCACCTATTGAATGGATGAGCCGCCGCACAGTCCTGAAATTCCGGGTTTCCCAGAAATGGCAAATGAAGCGAAATATGTGGGTTTAAATTATAAGTATGTCGTATTTTAAGCCACACCCGTCTAACTGACATTAGTAGGGGATTATGCAGGACCTGGACAGGGAGCTCGCCATCATGCATATGAAGAAATACAGTTAATTTAATTTCCGAGAGAAATTGTTGATCTAATGTCGTGTTGGTGTAAACTTCGGAGTTTGAAAGCCAGTCACGCAGATGTCGAAGTTGGGCGGCCTGATTATAAATCATCATGTCTGGCAAATTAAAGCCCCCTTGATTTTTAGGCTGTTGCAGCTTAATCATGCTGATTCTGGGCTTCTTTTTATTCCATATAAAATTGCGGAAGACAGCCTGGATGCGTTTAGTATCCCCAACACTAAGAAGAATCGGTAAGACCTGCAGCGGGTAGAGCAATTTAGGGAAGATCACCATCTTCAGGAGATTAATCCTACCTCCAAAAGACAGACAGAGGTGCTGCCATTTGTCAATTGTAGATGTAACCTTGGTGAGTATCTGGGTGATATTCAGGTGGTACAGGTTTCCTATTTGTTTAGGTAACATGATGCCCAAATAAGAGATGTGTGTTTTAGCCCAGTTTAGGGGGATGTTCTGCGCCCAGGCTGGTTTCCATACCTTATGGTTTAGGAAGAGAGTCAAGGATTTGTCGAAGTTTACTTTAAATCCTGAAACTAAGCCTATTTCAGTGAGCTTTGCCATAAGTGGCCTAAGAATATCCTGAGGATTGGAGATATATAGCAATATATCGTCCGCAAACGCCGAGATTTTTAGTTCCGTGGTGCCAACACTAATACCCTTAAATGCCTCCCAGTTCTGTAGTATTCGTAGCATGGGATCTAAAACCAAATTAAAGAGAAGTGAAGACATTGGACATCCCTGACGAGTCCCTTTAAACATAGTAATGTGCGAGCCTGCGTATCCGTTGATTAATAGTGATTTTCTGGGATTAGTGTAAAAAATTCAACCAATGCACGAAACTTGGGACCAAAATGCCTACGCAGGAGTACCTCTTGCATATAAGGCCATGATACGGAGTCAAATGCTTTCTGCGCGTCTAGACTAAGCAGCATGTTAGAGTTAGCATTTCCGGAGGCGATAACTGCCGCCACAGCCGATCTTATCCCCCTAACAGAGTGTCTCCCGTGTACAAAGCCCAACTGATGCCCCGTTAAAGCAGAGGGTAGGAAAGATTGGAGACGTGAGGCCACAATTTTGGCCAAAATTTTGAAGTCCAGGTTCAGGAGAGTGATTGGGCGATAAGAAGAGGTTAGCTGGTGATCTTTCCCAGGTTTTGGGATGAGGACGGTTAAAGCATCATTAAAATGAGGGAAAGATGGCGTGTTGTTATGAAGATGACGATACAGTTCCAAGAGCGAGGGTATCAATTCAGTTTCCAATAATTTAAAATATTCACTCGAGAACCCATCAGGGCCTGGGGATTTTTGTAATTTTAAGTTCTTAATTGCGGCAGATATTTCTGCAGCCGTAATATCTGCATCCAAACTTTCTATTTGGTCTGGGGAGAGAGACGGGAGGTTGGCCGCTTTCAAGATGTGATCCATAGATAACGGATCGATTTTATCTGCTGAATATAGGGCAGTATAATAAGCCTGAAAAGAGTCAGCGATATCTTTGGAATTGGTATGGATTAAATTGGTACGCTCATCTTTTATGGAGACTATGTGACCCCTTCTACGATCTCCCTTAGATAGAGTCGCCAGCAGCCTGCCCGCCTTACCCCCCCACCTGTAATACTTGTTTCTAGTAAAATAAATTTGTGTGCGTGCTTGCAGGGTTATAAAGCTCTCCAGAACCTGTCTTGCTTCCCTATAGTCCCTAAGAGTGTCAGCAGTTGGGCCTGCCACATGCCGGGCATACAGCTGGGAGGCTGTTTTCCGCAGGGTATTTAATTTCTGTTGCTGCTCTCTATTTTTGCGTGCCACATACCCAATAATCTGACCCCGCATCACGGCCTTCGAAGTCTCCCAAAACAGTGCAGGCTGATCCCAATGTTCTACATTATTGTCAAAATATTCGTTCCACTGGTATTTTAAAAATCTGACAAAGTCGTCTGACTTATACAAGAAGTTTGGAAATCTCCAGATACGAGACTTAGCACCCATCTGTGGAGACCGTAAAGATAGCATGATCATGGCGTGGTCCGAAATGACCACATCCAGGACCTCCGCATCCATGACAGTAGACATAAGTGTGTCAACCACCAGCAGATAGTCAATTCTAGAATGAGAATCATGGACCCCAGAGTGGAAGGTAAATGCTCTCCCCATGGGGTTTAGGAGTCACCAGGGGTCCGTTAGCTCCAACTCTACTTTAAAGCGGGATAAGGGGGTGTAGTCAGATAGTTGCGAGCGGGCTGGGGGAGGTGACCTATCCATGGTGGGGTCCGCCACAGCATTAAAATCTCCACCTATGATAAGGTTTGGGTTATTTCTTTGTAACAACATTACTGAGATTTTATTCAAAAAATCCTGTTGGGCAGAATTAGGACTATATATGTTCACTATGGTGTACAATGTATCATATATTTTAATGTCAAGGATTATAAAGCGGCCCTCCTGGTCTAATTTTGTATTAAGAATTTCGTACTGTAGGGATTTAGCTAGGATAATTGCTACTCCCCTGCATTTAGACTTAAAAGTTGTGGCAACACAATCCCCAATCCAGCCGGCTTTTAAGATAGCTTCCTCTCCTTGTTTCCAATGGGTCTCCTGTATTAGCATGATATCTGCTTTTTGCAGTAAGTGGGAAATAACCTTTTTCCTTTTTATGGGAGTGTTGAGGCCCCCCACGTTCCAGGAAGCAATGTGTAATTGAGGGGGTCGTGAGTGTGGTATAATATCAGC
>WWET01011472.1:0-14643 GCA_011038615.1 Limnodynastes dumerilii
TTAGTCCAAACTCCTCCGGGAAGCCGAACCCACGCAATGTCACCATCAAATGGTCCCAAGTGACCATATCAAATGCTTTTTCAGCATCTAAGGAGAGAATTATTGCCGGGTCCGACCCCCCCAGAGTGCTCGGAATGTTGGATCACGGTAAGGACTTTACGTATGTTGACCACTGAGTGCCTTCCCCATATAAACCCCGTCTGGTCCGGATGGATTATGACTCGTAGGATTATTTTAAGTCGGTCTGCCAAGATTTTTGTGAAGATTTTATAATCGACATTAAGCAATGAGATGGGGCGGTACGAGGATGGTAAATCCAAAGCTCTACCCGGTTTTGGTAGGATTTTTATAACCGCAGCATTAAAATACCGAGGGGCTACTCTCTCACGTAATATTGAATTATAGAAATCTAGTAGCGTTTCGCCTAGTTCTGGAGCCAGAATTTTGAAAAATTCACTGCCAAATCCATCCGGACCTGGGGCCTTAAGGGCTTTCAAATTTTTAATTGCCTGCTGTACTTCCATCAAGGTAAAAGGTGCAAGCAATGCCCGCGCCTGTTCCTCCGTAATTTGCGGCAGTTGCATAACGTCCCAAAATGCCTGCTTCTTTACCGAATCAAGTGGGTGGTAGGCTTACGATCGCCCTGTAAAAGATTTGAAAGTACCCTGCCGGCCTTATTACCTCCCTTATAAAACTGGAATCGCTTCCTAGCTGCACTACGGTCGCCCATCTTACCCAGAATCCCTTCTAAATGCATTTTCTGGACATTATACTGGTGAAGGGCTATTGGCGCAGGATTGCTAACATACTTGCGATATATAGTAGTGAGATCTTTTTGGGCCTGTAGATATTCTTTATTTGTTTCCTTTTTATATGCTGAGACAAACGATATGATTGCCCCTCTAGCCACCGTTTTAAATGCTTGCCAATATAGTTGTGGGTCTTCTATGTGAATCTGATTAGAAAAGCGATAGGAGGCCCAAGTTGCTTTAAGCATGTCACGAAATTTGGTATTATTTACCAAATACGTGGGGAATTTCCACTGAGGAGGCTGTAATTTGGGTTGATTAGATTGTAATAGCATCCAAGTCACCGCATGATCAGAGATTAAAATTGGTTCAATCTCTGTCTGTTGCACCCTCGGGAGTAAAGATTCAGAAACTAGGAGATAGTCTAATCTAGAGAGGGTATGGTAGGCAGCTGAGAGGCAAGTAAATTCCTTGGAGCCTGGGTGTCTCACTCTCCATATATCTACCAAACGTAGCTGTTTAGCCAATTGTAATATTCCAAATTTAGGCTGCCTACGGGAGTGTTTTGCGACTATTTGCCTATCAAGCTTAGGGGAGGCCACTAAGTTAAAATCACCGCCCAATATTAAGGAGGAATCTATGTGTGTATACAGCAGAGTCAGCAATCTCTCAAAGAAAGTCCTATTATAAGAATTAGGAGCATAAATATTACATATGGTATATCTATCTGCATTTAGAGAAACATCCAGCAGTACATAATGTCCTTCCCTGTCAGTTATTTGTTTATGTATCTCATAGTTAAGAGATCTATTTACCAATACTGCGACTCCCCGTGCCTTCGAGTTATACGAAGCAGCAGCTAGTAATTTATACACCCCACAATTAAGCTTCAACAGTTCCCCTTCAACAAGATGTGTCTCTTGTAGTAAGACAATGTCCAGTTTTAACTTCTTAATGTAGGTAAACAGACGCTTTCTCTTAATAGGAGAATTGCTGCCTCCTACATTCCACGTTCCAACTTTGAGGTTAGTCATTTACATTGGCAAAGATGAGAGATAAAACAAACAACACATTACATCCTGTATTGCCATGAAATAGCCTAGAGAGTGTATCTGGCTAAGGAGAGTATACAGTGTGACCCAATCCTTTGCATTATGGTAGGATACAGCCAGTAAAGCCAGTACCCAGTTGAGGAACATGCCCTGTTCAATAACATCTATACATAGAGCGAATGAATGCCAAGTTAACAAAACAAACTTAAACATAAACTGAAACTTAAACAAATCTACTAAATATAACCAAGAGAGGGGAAGAAAGCCTCCCCACTCCATCCTATCTGGTAAGTAAACTTCCGGGCGTAACTGTGAAAAACAGCAAACAGTACGTATACTTGCGAAACATGCTCACGCCTTTAGTCCCGCTCCAGCAAGTAATCAGCTCCGGGGTGCGATATCCATCAGTAAAGCATGTGCCAGAGGGAGATAAAGAAGAGGGAAAGGGAAAAAGAGACACACATTTTTTTTTTGCAACAAGTCTTCATCTCCCTGTAGCTGGTTCGGGTGGGCGTAATGATGATCCTTCTCCACTCAGATACTCAATCGCCTCCTGTGGTGTAAGAAAGTCTTTAGACTCCTTCCCCATGAATAGACGTAGCCGAGCAGGGTAGATGAGGGCGAACTTTCTCCCCTCCTTCACCAGGTTAGTACAAATAGGAGAAAACCCCTTGCGAGCTCTTGCCACCTCAGATGAATAGTCCTGGAACATCCGGAGCTTGTGACCTTCCCATATTATATCCTGTGATCGTTTACTCGCGTTCCAAAGAGCCATTTTGTGTAGATAATTTAAGCTTTTGAATATTACTGGCCGTGGTCTTGCGTTGTTTAAGTCCCTGGGTGGCCCCACACGGTGAGCTCTCTCTATGATAATCCCAGCACATTCTTGTTTCACGTTCAGCAGAGCAGGCAGAGTGTCAGACAGAAAATTAGATAGATCATGGCCTTTTAGGGTCTCAGGTAGGCCCACCACTCGTAAATTGTTGCGGCGGGAGCGATTCTCTAAATCATCTAATTTTGCCCAAATCTGGTTTTGCTCCTTATGTAAGATATCTGTATGTTGTTGAATGTGAGAGACATCATGAAACATATCACCGACTTGCTGTTCCATGTTATGCACTTTCTGATTCATTTGCAGCAGTTGATCTTTGAGCTCTTGTACTGCTGTGGAGAATGTCTGCGCTTGTGCCTGTAATAGGGGGCCCATAGTGTCTGTAATGGCCTTTACAACTGTCTCATATGACAAGGGAGGCTGCTGTGAGAGAGCGCTGGCTGCTTCAGGAGACAGAGGAGGCTGTAGGGAAGCAATGCTTGCTTCTCTCACTGGGGACAACTGTGGAGGGGTGTCTGTTTGCGGTGAGGAAGAGGAAGCAGGGGCAGAAGCTTCAGTGCGGGCTAAGCCCGCTGGTCCCGCGGCTCTCGTAGTTGCGGCCGCCATCTTGGATGTCCCACGCTGTCCTTCCTGTCTGGCTTTAGGCGTTTTTGACGGCATAGCACTGGATAAAAATTTATCCATCGACGCTGGTGCTTCTTATAGTAACGGGCTGCCGTCTGACTCGTGTTCCGGAGCTGAGAGGGGCAGATAAGTGGGAAATGAGAGCTGGGTAAGGCAGAGCTGCTACTCCGACGGCTTCTCACATGCCTGCCGGAACCGGAAGTCCTCCTCTGTGATTCTAATTGCCATTGCCTTTTCTATTGATACCCTGTGCAACTGCTTAGTGGACTTTATCTGCAGTTGCCTCAGAGACTTACCTGTAGTACATTGTGTTATACTTTATGCCTGAAAATAAGGATCATACTATACAGAGCCTTATGACTGCATTAAAAGCTATATTTTTTTGCATCTCTATTTTTCAGTGTTTCCTGAAAACCTACATTACCTACATTAGACATCCTAACTTCAACTATACAGCCACCCCTATCCACAACTGGGGACCCGACCTGCACATCCAGAACCTATTAACCATGACAAAAATTCTCTTAAATAAACACATTTATATGATAAATTCTATATGAAACAAGATTATGTGTGCCTTGCATAAATAAAGACATCATAAGCATAAAACAGAATAAGATAGACAAACAGCAATACAAATATATTGTTAGACTAATGTCATGAGGAAATTAGCATAAAGTAATCATTCTTTTTTTTCTTTTTACACTTTGAAGAAATAATATTTGTATTGTAATACTTGTTAAACTGATTTTAACATTCATATTAAAAAGTTTGTGTTATTTCCTTTACTTTTCATGTACTCTTTGCTGGAATGAAGAATTCAAAATGGTTATGTTGCAAGACTTTTCCAAAGAAATATCAACCAAACAAGGTAAAAATAATTATATAGTAATGGATCCTAAAATTCTACAGAGAATGTAAGAATCTGCAATGACCAGTCCGCAATCCTTGCCACCACTAACCTCTTGTACCATAAATTTCTGATGGCTTTAGCCTGCCATAACTTTTTCAACACCTGCAAATGTAAACTATTAATGGTTCCAAAGTCTGGAGCAATACACAGCCTAATAGCTATATATTACACTGTAATATCAATCAACTCATGTCTACTCTCTGTCCAAATCTGGGGAAAGTTTAATTTTACTTAAGTCTTGGTTGAGCTTTATGGTTTTCCTCAAAAGCAGCTAGAATTTGAAATGGAAATGAGGTGAAAATTGGAAATGATAACAAGGTCCACTAACACAAAATAGAAGGATGACATGACGCAAGCTGCAAATGTAAATGTCTGTTGTTTTGGCTTTTAAACCAAACAAAACATAGAAACATAGATTGTGATGGCAGATAAGAGCCATTTGACTTATCCAGTGTACCAATATTTATTTTAATATCATATTACTTATAGCCCCTTTTTGACACAATTTAGTGTAAGATTTAGAATATCCTTATATTTGTCCCAATTATGTTTAAATTGTTCTACTGTGTTAGCTTCTACCTTCTTGGATGCAAGCTTATTCCACTTATTACCTACCTGTTCAGTGAAGTAATTTTTCCACTCTTTTCCTCTAAATTTACTAATCTCCAGTTTAAACACATCATCTCATTTTCTAATACATTTCTTCCTTTGAAAAATGCCACCCTTATATAACTAGTTAAAGCTCTTATATTTGAAACCTGCTATCATATGCCTCTATTCCTTCTTTACTTCAAGCTATACATGATTAGTTCCTCTAGTTTTAATTTGTATGTTTATTGAGGTATGCCATTTACTATTTTAGATACATTTCTTTGCACAGTCTCCTAGTATATTTATGTCTCTCAGGTGCAATGGCCTCCAGAACTGAACACAGTGGGCTCTATTTACTAAGAATGCCTGAACGTAGCTCAGGCAAGTTCGAATTCGCTCTCCGCGAACTTCTGAGCTACGTTCAGGCTATTTACTAATACTCACCCTCCGCTGGCTGTCCCGCGATGACATCTGAACTTTCTTCAGTCATCGCGGGCTTTCTTCGTGTGACCGGAAGGTCTGCACATGCGCAGTGGCTCTCTGCTGGGACTTTGTAAAAAAATGAAGTCCCAGCATGAGAAGCACTGCGCATGTGCAGGCTCTCCATGTCGGGACCGGCACCTGCGGGCAGACGCGTCTTCGGTCCGGTAAGTATGTTAAGCTATTTTGTTGTGTTCTTTAATTTCTATTGTTTTTTTAATTGTATTTTAATTTATTTTTTTTAAAATTTATTTACTTTTTTTAAAGACGTTATTTACTTATATTCCAGCGGTCTACCCATACATATACCCCTTTTTCTCCCCCTAATAACAGATATTAGGGGGAGAAAAAGGGGGTTTTATGGGGAGATTGCTGGAATAGAAATCTGAACGCCAGTCTGAAATGGCGTTATTTTAACGCTCAGAGCAGAGTATAAAACTCCGCTCTGAGGGTTAGTAAATAGCCAGCCCCATTGAAAACAACGGGGCTGGCGAGGACAAGTGAAGTTTTGCCACATGGCCATGGAAACTGGTGATTTCCATGGCGATGCAGCTGCTGTAAATAGCAAAAAGTTCATTTTTGGAGTTATTACTTCATAACTTCAAAAATGAACTTTTTAAAGCTTTAGTAAATAGAGCTGAGTATTCCATCTGAGCTCATACCAATGACCTAAAATGTAGCATTACTAGATGCTTATTTTTGCTTCTAATTCTTTTCCCTACTTGATTTGCCTTTCTCATTGCATTATTACATTGTTTATCTCCTACATCCCTTTCCTTCTCAGTAGTTTTTAATAAAGTGCCATTAATGCTATACTGAGCTGTAGAGTTTTTGCATCTTAAGTCAGGGTTGCCAACTTTTTAAGGCTTCCCTCTGGGGGATCCCGGAAGTAAGCCATTGATGCCTACAAGGGGTGGGGCTTAATGATGCGATTTATGCAAATCACGTCATTAAGCCCTGCCACCTGTCAATCACTATTGTGATATCTAGTGTTTTAGGAGTGGGCGGGGCTTGATTACATCAAGCTCTGCCCATCCCTAGTAACTCTAGGGATTACAATAGAGTTTATTAGGAGGTCGGGGCTTGCGGGAGATTTGCCGGCTCTCTCGGGATACCAGGAGACCTGGCCAAATTTCGTGAGTCTCCTGGATATTCCGGGAGAGTTGGCAACCCTGTCTTAAGTGCATGAGTTTACATTCTTTGTATTAAACTGTAGTTGATGCACACTTGACCATTCCTACAGTCTACCTAGATTATTGATCATTTTGTTTACACCTCCTGGTGTGTCTGCCCTCTTACATATCTGCCCTCTTACATATCTGTGTCATTTGCAAAAATACATATTTTCTTCTTGATACCATGTACAAAGGTACCAAAAGAAGATATTCAATTGCAAATTCAAATCTCTGTGGAATTCCACTGGTAACCTTTCCACCCTTAGAATGGATTCTGTTTCCAACAACTCTGTGCTGTCTTTCCTGTAATAGATCATATCTATGCAACCATTTTGTATTGTAATCCCAAATCTTACATCTTATTAACATTCTGTGATGTGGCATAATGTCAAAAGCTTTACTGAAATATAGAGAAACTATGTGTACAGCTCCCTTCTGATTTGTATAACATGATCGTATCCAGATTAAGATATTGTACAATTTGTTCCCTGCTACTGATGTTAGGCTCACTGGTCAGTAAATGGCAGCTTTTCCCCTACTCTTACTTTTTTGCAGGGGGGCTACATTTTCTATTTTCCAAATGCACAATAATAACTTGTAATATGGAAATAACAAATAGCAACAATACTTAATAAACAGCACAGATGAGATGCAAACTTCTAGGACAAAATCAGCTGATGTTTTCTTTGGAACAAGCATACATGGGGTTAAAATCTGCACTGAGAACTAGAAGTTTATAAATAAAATAGTTTTAAATCAAGGCTTTGAAAAGCAGGTTTCACCCTTAGTAGGTGACCAAAACCCCTCATTAAATAGTAAGGTGGCCATTAAAAGTAATGGGAGGAACATAATATAACCATGACTAATGATTGAATACACCATTATTTTACTCACCCAAAACTTTCCCGGCCCAATTTATGTGTAACACTATACTAAATTACACTAGTTGTCACGGTATGACGAAATGTATTCAGTGAGTAGTGTTACAGAGAAGGAAACTGATCACGGATTTTTCTAAAGAAACTTTCTTTTTACTAAGAGAGAATAATTTGCAAAGTAAATCTTTTCGGATTCACGGAAATCCATCTCTTTACTTCTCTCAAAGACTCCATCACAGCAAAGATAAATTTCATATAAAGTACGTTTGAATTGCATATAAATTATGGATAATCAGAGTTGGCGGGGGAGGGAGGGTTAGGGTCAGGCTGCAGGGGAGGGAGGGTTAGGGTCAGGCTGCCGGGGAGGGATGGTTAGGTAGTGAGAGGGGAGGGTTATGGTTACAATTAGGGAAGGGACTATTTTTTTCTTACCATTTAGTAGAACGGAGCTTTCGGTGCTCCGTGGACCGATTGCTATGCCTCATCGAGAAATTAGATTTTTCGAAAATCAGATTTTCGTTGAGGGGACCCACACCCATTTATACAATCCCTAAACACTCTAACTTATCAGTTTAATAAATGCAATTAAAACATCTCCAACTCCATTACAAAGTTTCTAAATGTCCAATCTCATACTTTAATTATAATAAAACAAACACATTAGCCCTTTTTGCTGAGGAAAAGCATTGTCTAAGTGTTCATAGGGCTTATTAAGTATATTTTTTAACCCAATAACATTCCCTTTATTTGCAACATTAAATGAATGAGTTTCTTTGGTGGTACAATTTATTCTGTAGTTCATAAAATTGTCCTTTTGGCACAATTATGCCCCTGCTTTTCCACCTGTCTCTTTAATTGCTTCTCTACTGTTTCCCCAGCTGGCACCTCAAGTGCTTCACTACTCCCTCAGTCTGCAGCTTGTCACTTTCATCTCCATTGTCTCCCAACACCTTAACTGCACTCCCGATGCACTTGTCCTCAGCTCACCATGTCCGCTCTCTCTCCATCACCTCAGCTGCTCTCTGCATCACCTCCGCTTTCCCTGTCCAAATCACCGCAACTTGCTCCTTTCTCTTGCTCCAATCCTCTGTTACACTCCGCCTGGGTTCTCATCTGACTGCCTGCCTGTCAATCTCCTCTGCCGCTCACCGCCTCTCCGGATCTTTATATGCCTTCTCCGCTTTCCTCTCTGGTCCTCTCACTGGGCCTGATCCAGAGGTACGATGTAGCGCTGAGTGTACTAACGCTCAGCGTTACATCGCTGACTCCCCCTGGCACTCCACCTGTGCGGGCGTCTGGCCCCTTCCTTACGCCGGCTGAAGGCTACCCTAACTTCAGCTGGTGTAAAGAAGGGGGCCCACCCCCACACACGAAACCGCTTAGCACGCCCCCCACCCTCATTTACTTACCTCCCCCTGCCCACCAGCACTAACGTGAGCGTAGGGACGCTGGAGGACGTCCCCTCCAGCGTCCCTAAGGCGCTGCTACGGACGCCCAATCCAGGATCGGGCGTTGCCGTAGCACCGCCGGGCAACATCTGCGAGCGACGGCGGGCGTTACTCTGGATCAGGCCCACTGCCACTGCCGCTCATACCTTTCACTTTCTCCAGTGCTCACCGCTACCGTTGCCTTCCTCCAGGACGGAGGACCACAGCTTTCACTGCCAATGTCTCTCTCCCACTTTACTTTTTGTGTTCTTTGATACTGCCACTCTCAACTTCTTCCCACAAAGTTGTCTCCTCACTGTCACGGCTCCCTCTCTCTCTCCTCTCTGCCGCCTTCAGCTTTCACCCTCCGGTTCTGCTGCTCACCGCCTATCAGACTCTCTCCTCTCACCACCTCACCTCACCTCACCACTAAAGCTTCTTTTCTAACCGTCCCCTTTACCTCGCGCTCCACATCAGAAGCTTCCAGGCTCTCTCGCGCTGACGAGCGCATCCTCTGTCAGCTGGTGGTTGCTAAGCAATCATCCGTGCACTGCCTCAACAATACTCCCTAGCGCCTGCTGCACCACTCGAGATAGCCCCCATTTTGGGGTATTACATATGTATGCATATATTTTGCATATTTCAAACACAGTAGGCATTTGCAACTCCATTTTTAAATTAACCCATTTATTTTCTAATATTAAAAAAAAATTGGTAAAGAAATAAAATAAAACAAAGGTGTTGTGCATTAATCATTCAAACATTCTTTATTTCTAACTCTGGTTAAATGTTTAATACCTTTTAACAGCAAACCTGGATTACCAAAGAGGGAAAATATAAAACACACGAAAGATGAAGAAAAAGAAATAAAAGAATTGAGAAAGAAGTTTAAGGTATTAAAATTCTAAGTTTATATTAATTATCTGTAATGTTATACTATGCTGTAATCCCTTATGCCGGTTGGCAGCAGCACACCAATTATAGACAAACACATGATTTTTGAAAAATATACCAAAAAGTACTACAATATGCCTGCAGTATTGCTTGTTTATAAATGTAAGATGTAGTCTCATAAAAAGTCACCACTTCTTCTCTTCAGTAGTTTTCATATAGAGCAGCCGACGATTTCCAGATGAGAATGTTATAGTGTACACACTATAACAACTGATATTAAATCATCTCTCTTAACCATCCTTTACAAAACTGTGATTACCTACACACTGTACAGATATCTACCTATTCTGACTGCAAAGAAAGATTACCAGATTGTTATACACACTACCCAGTTGTCTGACATCATTCCATTAATTATAATGATTTTTAGGAAGTTTTGTATAACCAAATCAACAGATGTGACCTGTTTTATCTCAGCAAATCATGATCAACAAATCAATCCACTCTATTTATAATCAGCACTAACATTTACACTATTCGCCTGTTCTTTATGGGAATATCAGTGCAATGTGAGTCTAGTAGTAGAGACTTTGGGCCGTATTCACAGATCCGTTTTCAAGTGGAGTTGCGTGTGTATTTTTAGGTACGTTTTAACTACGCATGCGTAGTAGCTTTATTTACGTAAGTTACGTTGAATATATGCCCGTAAATACTTTAGGCACGCACATATGAATCGCACTTGGAAATACGTACAGAGAGATGGGGTTGAAATACATACTGGTAAAGTTATGTGAAAGAGAATGGGGGGGGCCTTTAAATGAGCCTTTGAGGACACGGTTAGATAGAATCGCACGAACGGAATACATATATGCATGTAAGTACACACGTAAAGTTAGAGGTAAAGTTAGAGGTGCTCTACGATTGCACGGCCATTAGGGGAGTGTCTATTATACAATACAGCTTGCGGCTCACGATTATCCAGAGGCTACCACGGAGAGAAGGAGAGTAAGGACATCAGCTGGCGCCTTGGACAAAGCCCGTACAGCGGGCAAAATGCGCGTCAGGCTTTACAACTGGGACACCGCATGTAGGACCATGTGCATCGGCCAGCTGATGTCCGTACTCTCCTTCTCTCCGTGGTAGCCTCTGGATAATCGTGAGCTGCAAGCTGTATTGTATAATAGACAGCAAGAGTAGGGTAAGATATGCACTGAGGTGCGAAGCATGTGCCGTGAGGCCATTAGTTGTTTCTTAGGGACAGCTGCCCTGTTTGTAGTAGTTAGTTAGTTAGTCATTGCTTGCTTTTTGCTCCGTTATATAGGACCTATTGTCCTTTATGTATAGTCCAATGCTACCACCATTGTTTTAATATTTTCGCCCTGTCCTTTTGCTTATTACTGGTTTTAATGGCTGTAATAAAAGTATAATGTTTTATATCGACAGCTGACTCTTTATTCATAAGGTGTTGCACTACTTAAAGGCACCTACAACACATTTAATTGTGTGTTGTTTTTTCTTTTTTTTGGTTTATACATGAAGCAGCCTGAGGAACTTCAGGTGCTTGTAGCTCTTCAAGTACCATTGTGCCTTGGCAAGCCTTTTCCAGAGTAGCAAAAAATATGCACAAATTTGTTACCACCAACTGTTTTTTTACTTAGATTCAAGGTGAGATAAAGGTTATAACTCGTATGATGGTTGTCCCGAGTGCTGGAAATAAGAGAGGGGGAGGAAAGGACCTGCCAATCAGTAAAGGCGAGATCCTAGAAGTGATCCAGTTCACCAATCAAGAAAAAATATTGTGTCGAAATAATAAAGGAAAATGTATGTACACTAGCAAAATATTTCAATTATATAATTCATTGTAATTGTCATATTTAATTTATATGCTTGTAAATACAATACTTAATGTTGA
This sequence comes from Limnodynastes dumerilii, assembly GCA_011038615.1. Lineage (NCBI taxonomy): Eukaryota > Metazoa > Chordata > Amphibia > Anura > Limnodynastidae > Limnodynastes > Limnodynastes dumerilii. The sequence goes on from WWET01011472.1 coordinate 11,528, forward strand.
AGAAATTGTTCATACTGTTAAAGAGTATTATATAAAATCAATTTTGCTTTTGGGAATGACTAATCAATGTCCAAATAGCTAAAGATTGGAATTATCTATATAGGCAACTTTTAAATGTCAAAAAAGGGAATGCGGCAAAGAGGGGGAGACCCAGTCGCACTACTTATATTAACACAAAGAAAGTCCAAATATATGTGGACGATTAATTCACACTGCCCTCTTTCATGAGGGTTCTATCTGCAGAGTAACGGAATACTGAACAAAAGGGAAGGGGGGGGGGGAAATGGCTCCTTTAAATGAGAGGCACTGTGTGAACTGAAGGTGACAACAAAGAGAACCAACGTAAAATTATTTGTATGGTGCTATAAAATCACAGGCTGTAATTTGTGTAACACAGATAATAAGGTATAAACAAACCCAGTGTGTCAGATTTGAATTCATGCAATTCCATATATAAAGCATATAAAACGATCCAGTGTGTCAGATTTAAATTCATGCAATTTCATATATAAACATTGAAAGTGTTGCAATGGGGCATGAATATTGATCATATGAGTTCAAAAAACAAAAGTATAAATGGCAATAATGATTAAATAGGTAAATATCATAGAATATTATCATAGAAAAAAAAACCAAAGAATAATAATAAATAAATAATGAGTAATTGTTACTCAATCACCTAGGTAACCCTAATATACATATTAGTCAGAGAGGTACTACACACACTACTGCTGGCATCTCACTACATACATATCGTCTGACCCAAGCAAATGTATGAAAGACACAAAGGGATTGAAACAACTATTTTTTTTATTTTTATTTTATTTCTGTTTTTAATTTTGTGTCTAACCAGCCAATCATCAATTTAAGTATGCCCAACGAAAATGTGCTCAAAGCTCAAGAGATATATTATATTCAAAAATATATAGTGATGATCTGGTATAAGCAAGTATGTACCTACAATCATGCAGAGGCTGCATAAAAAGAACAGATCCAGAAGTACATCCACATGTGGATTCCAACAATATAGAGGTTTTAGAATGAATACTGGAGGTTGATTATAAAGATAACCTAAGGGTAAATAATTTTGTACTAAAAATAAAAGGTCATACTAATAAAGGCTTGCAACCTAAGAGTATATCATATACTATGGTGTATCAAATGGAAGCATGCTGGCACAACAGATCCTGCAGAGTATACTGTTGCCATACTTGTTTACTGCTTGATGTATTTAACGCATTATTTGTGTACTTGCTGCATTCAGGAAGGGAAATGGTTTGTCCCCCTCCTTCCTTAATTGTTAGCAGAACAAGCTTAGGCAAGTTGCCCCCCAAAAAAGGGAATTGAGCAACATATGAAAGCAAGAGATTTACATACTTTTTCTCATCAGTGCAATAACGTTAGTGTATCTTTTCTTTCTCCTCCTGTATCATTGGAACCCTTTATTTGCTTTCCAGAAACAGATCAACAGTTTTTATGGAGTTTGACCTCTAAACTTAAGCTTCAGCTCACTGCAATTTGGCTGCAAACATTATTGATATAAAGCTTCCAACCAATACAGAGCTGTGTATTTCATACTTAAGCAATTGACTTGTACTTAACTACAGAGTTATGATTTAAAATTTACAGCTGTATTTTAAGTTTGAGATTTTATTTATTTATGTACATAGTTTCACATGTGACTCAGTGTAATGATATCATACAGAACCTAATAGCTTGGATTCTAAGGCACTTGTTGGTATATTTACTAAACAAGTTTTTTGGGGCGTTATTTTTGTCGACGTATTGTATGTAATGTGCTGTATTTACTAAAGCTCATACTGCCAAAAAATAAAAAAGCTATTTTTTTAAGGATGCCAGTTTTGAAATCGTTGTCCGATTTTTGCAATGTTAAGTATACAAACTCATGAATTTACCATCCAAAAGTGCTGCAGCATGTATTGTGTTGCTAAAAAATATAAATTAATACAGTTACAATTTAAATGTTAAAAAAGCATAAAAATAATAAAAGATAATGTAATATAATTTATTATAGTTCTGTAGTCTTCTTGCTTCTGTGGACCATATTCACACTTTAGTGTGAAATCCATAGGTGCGGACTTGCGTGTATATACACCTGTCTGTCCGCTCCCTCCAACGACCTGCCTAAAGGTGCCATAGGCAAGCTTAGGTTCCCGTGCGTATTTTCACTCTTAAGTAGCTTCTTTGGCAAGCCTCCTATTACTTAAAAAAAAAAAAAACTATGTGGTTTCTTTATAGACTGTGCATAGTCAATGTATGTGGATTGCATAGTCAGCATGACTACGCATGCTCAGTTCAAAAAATTCTTTAAAATATGCACTTATGAAGCAACAGCTACTTAGGAGAGAATCAGGCCCTATGTTCTTTCATGTAGACATTCCGGGCGTTCACTGGCAGGAATCACGAGAGAAGCGGCAGTCCTGAAAAGCGCCAGATGTGGAAACTACATAGCAAAAATCTTAGGCGATCGCCTGGACCGCCGGTCCCGGAGGGGCGGGAGCATCCCCCGCTTCCATTACTTACCTTTTGTTTTTCATCTGCTGCTGCGCTGCGGTGAGTAAAGGGGGTGACGGAGAGATGAGGCTCCATCACCCCCTTTACTCACCTCAGCGCCGCAACAGTCTGCGACTGCCTCTATCCACAGCATCTCCTCTCTGATGATCAGAGAGGAGATGCTGTGACCCGGAGGGCCAGCCGAACACTGCAGAGTATACTCTGCCCCAGCAACGGCGCACATGTCCAGGACCATCTCCTATCCCCAAGCTGCGTACAGAGTCGGACACTACAGAAGGGGCGGACGAGCACAGAGGAACCCCTGAACTTCATTGTGAAGACATTGCTTCCTGCTTGGCTCTATTAAGGTATTAATCACCCTCAGAAGGATCTTAACATAAGACTGCACCCTATAAAACCATGTACATACACCATACAGGACACTGTACGGCTACCACTTACCGCTAAAGTTTTTACATTGTGATACAACTCACACAGGATATGGTACACCCGCTGTCACTGGAAAGTCCTTGACCCATACCCAAATAAGGGACATTTACAGTACCACGTCAGTAGTAAGAGTATATACATTCCATCAAACA
>WWET01011473.1:0-12141 GCA_011038615.1 Limnodynastes dumerilii
GGACCAAGGACTGAGCCCTGGGGGACGCCAACGAGAAGAGGAGTAGTAGGGGAGGAGGAGCTGGGGGTTGCTATAGAGAAGGAACGGTCCGAGACATAGTAGGAGAACCAGGAGTGGACAGAGCCAGAGAGGCCGAGGGAGCGAAGGGTGTGGAGCAGGAGAGGGTGATCAAGTGGCCACGTTAAAGGAGGGGATGACGAAAGAAGTGAGTGGATTTCTTCAGATGAGGAAGGGATGAAGGTAGACATTGGTGGGTGACTAGGGAGGGGATGGGAGGGTGGAGATTGAGATGGAGGAGAGGTGATGGTAGAGGAGATGGAGGTGGAGGAGAGGTGATGGTAGAGGAGATGGAGATGCAGGAGAGGTGATGGTAGAGGAGATGGAGCTCCTGCTGGAGACAATCTTGGAAGTAAAGAAGGTGGCAAAATCAGTGGCAGATATGGAGAGAGGGAGGGGGGGAGAGAGTTGAAGGTGGCAAAGAGGCAGCAGGGGTGAGATGATTGGGAGACGGTGAGGAACTTAAAGAAGGATTGCTGGGCGAGGGCAGAGGTAAAAGAGGAGAGTATGAAGCTGAAGTGGAGAGACTCTCCAAGGGAACGGAGCTTCCTCCAGAGGCGCTCCGCAGCACAGGAGCATTTCTTGAGGAACCGAGTGGTTGGGGGGTGCCAGGGTTGGGAGTTGCTGCGACGCAAATACCGCAATGTTTGTTGTATTTAAATTAGTTTTTGGGCAGAGAATTGTTCTGTTTCCTGTTTTCCTCTGTTATAACTCCGAATTTAACCTCCACTTTACATTTATCCACTTTACATTTATACACTAAAGCAGCCTACACAGAGCTAATAAATAGCAATACTGACACGTGAAACCCCTGATTACTAACAAGATTCAGGATCCTCCCTAATTGAAGGACTGAACACTGACCCTGAAATGCCAGACCACAGGAACCAATCACAATCTCTGACACATATATCTACACAGCATTAAAGGGTAGCCGTAATTACCTAAATATAAGGTGATGTCATTCAGTGATTATATAACGTAATGTCATGTGCAAGAGACAGACTACATTCCAAATATATACTGCACAGGAGAGACGGTCAGACCTGTGTATACACTGTACAGATATCTGTCTATACTGCACAGGAGATGATAGGAGAGACGGTCAGACCTGTGTATACACTGTACAGATATCTGTGTATACTGCACAGGAGATGATAGGAGAGACGGTCAGACTGCACAGGAGATGATAGGAGAGACGGTCAGATCTGTGTATACACTGTACAGATATCTGTGTATACTGCACAGGAGATGATAGGAGAGACGGTCAGACCTGTGTATACACTGTACAGATATCTGTCTATACTGCACAGGAGATGATAGGAGAGACGGTCAGACCTGTGTATACACTGTACAGATATTTGTGTATACTGCACAGGAGATGATAGGAGAGACGGTCAGACCTGTGTACACACATTTGTCTGAAATTGTCCTATCAGTGATTGTGATTTTCTATATGATTATGGTGGGAGCGTCACTCTTGGGTGTCTGATAATTAGGTGTATACACAGCTCCAGTTCTGTCCGCTCTGTAAATACAGGAATAAAGGGAGAAAAATATAATCTTCTCCGTTATTTTGCATATATTGTCTGACTCATTCGCCATCTTGGGTGTGAATAAACAAGACACATCCTCGGTTTCCCAATCCCCACCGTCCAGTCAGCGTGGAACAATGGAAGCTGTGATTGGCAAGCAGGTAATTGCAGATAACGTTTCCATAAACCGGTTCCAGAGACTCGCATTCTGCAGGTACCTGAATACCCGGCTGCACTATCACACATGAGATGCCATTGCTGCAGAGAGCCTTGGTTGTAGGGCTGTGAGTGCAGGAATAATAGCGCAGCCTTGAATCACGTCTTTATCACATTAATGTGTCATCCTGACCTCAATCAACAATTTAGTTTTTTCACTTTTTAGCAACAGAACGAGGACAAAAGCTTCCTTTATGGAGTCAAATATTGTGTTTGAAATGTTTTTATGAAGCGATGCTGATAATTACATTAGCGGAAAAGGTCAGGAGGCAATTGCAATACAATCCCAGCGCGGTGGAGGCTCTGAATGAAGGTAATAATTGTTATCACCTCATGCGCGAGGAGATTACGATACTCCAAAAAGTTTTTGTTTGTCAGTAATGTAATGCGCTGCTAATGGAAAGATAATAACTGTGATGCCACATTCCAGGGTTCTGTAGCCATTTCCCAGATCTTCCTTATGTTCCTGGGGTAGTGATAGGTGGAGCGGGGGAGGGGGGGCTGTGCATCTACCGGCAGCGCAACAGACTCTGAACATTCATGTTAATTAAAGCTGGTCTTAATTACAATTAAGCAGAAAGAGCTACATTGTATAATCATATTTTTCATTTTAATTAAAATTCAATCATTTCATTCAGGAAGTTTTAATTCCACAGAAATCCAGGAATATTGATCATTTCTGGGGTTAAATCCCATGTTCCAGGACTTATTATGAAACAAGTGCAGCTGGGCCGGAGTTTTCCACGAGAAAGAAAATATCGTTTTTTTCTTATAATTCACGGTATTTGGGAAAATGTTGGTATTTTATGTGGTTTCCGTGGCGTTGGCGTCGTTAGGACCAGCACAGAAGCATTCATTCTCTCACAAAGCCTCAGAGCCATCTACCCGAAACAGACATGATGGCGGGAATCCGTGCGCTCTCCTTAGATTTGGCGTCTTCATTATTTGGTCTCCTGGAGATTTGGTCACAATTGTGAAAGTATTTTTACCATCGGTTTCAAACCCTTCAAGCAACACGGGGGCCGGAATACCCATGTCTGGCGCAATTACCCCCTGGTCTGGAGGAGGCGGCGGGGAGTCTGATGCACGTTCTGTGGAAATATAACAATACGCTTCCATGTCTTTAATGCCTTTAGCAATGAACCAGCTATTCAGAGTGAACTTAATATGGAAACCGGCGTCTATTTTAGTGACATAGCGGTAGATCCAGACCTAAGTGGTTGTAGCGTATTTTCTATGCGCTGCCCTCGCTCATGTGTACTTTGGCCATTTTACATTGCCCAAACCCTACCCTACCTTAACTTTCCATAGTGCCACTACTGATGTACGTAATACAAATAGCTGATATGACGTCATCGGCGAGCATACGTCGCTCAGGATCCGGTCCATTATTTGGAGATCTATTACTGGAGTTCTGTTTGTTGATTGTCTGAGCTGACGAACAAAAAAAGATATTTTTGAAATCAATGTTTTTTGTTGATGTTGGGTTGAGTAGAGGTCGGGTTTGAGGTGGTTGAGGTTAGGAAGTGGTTGTAATGGTGGCTTGTTGAATGGGATGGGGCTTAGATATCCTGCGGTGGAGAAGGGGGTAGGTTGAGATTGAGAAGAGGATTCTGGAAGTTTATATATGTTGTGGTAAAGATTACGGTAAATAGGTGCGATGGAGCATGAATATTCTGTGCTTGTAGTTGCAGGAGTTGTGGCTGGAGTGGATGCAGTTGAGGTTGGAGGTAACTTAGGATGTAGGGGCTGGGGATTTGATCAGGGCTGCTTGAGGATGAAGTTTGGATAAGGTCAGGTAGGGATGGACATGGGTTGGGGTGAGGTAAGGTGTGGAGTAGGGATGGGTGTGGTTGAGGTCAGGGTAAGTTGGATAGTGGTGAGGTAAAGTGTGGAGGAGATGAGGTATAGATGGACATGGGTTGAGGTTGGGGTGAGGTGGATAGGAGTTGGGGCAAGTGTGGATAGAATAATAACGATAACGATAGCCCTGAATAATAACGATAACGATAACCCTGAATAATAACGATAACGATAGCCCTGAATAATAACGATAACGATAACCCTGAATAATAACGATAACGATAGCCCTGAATAATAACGATAACGATAACCCTGAATAATAACGATAACGATAGCCCTGAATAATAACGATAACGATAACCCTGAATAATAACGATAACGATAGCCCTGAATAATAACGATAACGATAACCCTGAATAATAACGATAACGATAGCCCTGAATAATAACGATAACGATAACCCTGAATAATAACGATAACGATAGCCCTGAATAATAACGATAACGATAACCCTGAATAATAACGATAACGATAGCCCTGAATAATAACGATAACGATAACCCTGAATAATAACGATAACGATAGCCCTGAATAATAACGATAACGATAACCCTGAATAATAACGATAACGATAGCCCTGAATAATAACGATAACGATAACCCTGAATAATAACGATAACGATAGCCCTGAATAATAACGATAACGATAACCCTGAATAATAACGATAACGATAGCCCTGAATAATAACGATAACGATAACCCTGAATAATAACGATAACGATAGCCCTGAATAATAACGATAACGATAACCCTGAATAATAACGATAACGATAGCCCTGAATAATAACGATAACGATAACCCTGAATAATAACGATAACGATAGCCCTGAATAATAACGATAACGATAACCCTGAATAATAACGATAACGATAGCCCTGAATAATAACGATAACGATAACCCTGAATAATAACGATAACGATAGCCCTGAATAATAACGATAACGATAACCCTGAATAATAACGATAACGATAGCCCTGAATAATAACGATAACGATAACCCTGAATAATAACGATAACGATAGCCCTGAATAATAACGATAACGATAACCCTGAATAATAACGATAACGATAGCCCTGAATAATAACGATAACGATAACCCTGAATAATAACGATAACGATAGCCCTGAATAATAACGATAACGATAACCCTGAATAATAACGATAACGATAGCCCTGAATAATAACGATAACGATAACCCTGAATAATAACGATAACGATAGCCCTGAATAATAACGATAACGATAACCCTGAATAATAACGATAACGATAGCCCTGAATAATAACGATAACGATAACCCTGAATAATAACGATAACGATAGCCCTGAATAATAACGATAACGATAACCCTGAATAATAACGATAACGATAGCCCTGAATAATAACGATAACGATAACCCTGAATAATAACGATAACGATAGCCCTGAATAATAACGATAACGATAACCCTGAATAATAACGATAACGATAGCCCTGAATAATAACGATAACGATAACCCTGAATAATAACGATAACGATAGCCCTGAATAATAACGATAACGATAACCCTGAATAATAACGATAACGATAGCCCTGAATAATAACGATAACGATAACCCTGAATAATAACGATAACGATAGCCCTGAATAATAACGATAACGATAACCCTGAATAATAACGATAACGATAGCCCTGAATAATAACGATAACGATAACCCTGAATAATAACGATAACGATAGCCCTGAATAATAACGATAACGATAACCCTGAATAATAACGATAACGATAGCCCTGAATAATAACGATAACGATAACCCTGAATAATAACGATAACGATAGCCCTGAATAATAACGATAACGATAACCCTGAATAATAACGATAACGATAGCCCTGAATAATAACGATAACGATAACCCTGAATAATAACGATAACGATAGCCCTGAATAATAACGATAACGATAACCCTGAATAATAACGATAACGATAGCCCTGAATAATAACGATAACGATAACCCTGAATAATAACGATAACGATAGCCCTGAATAATAACGATAACGATAACCCTGAATAATAACGATAACGATAGCCCTGAATAATAACGATAACGATAACCCTGAATAATAACGATAACGATAGCCCTGAATAATAACGATAACGATAACCCTGAATAATAACGATAACGATAGCCCTGAATAATAACGATAACGATAACCCTGAATAATAACGATAACGATAGCCCTGAATAATAACGATAACGATAACCCTGAATAATAACGATAACGATAGCCCTGAATAATAACGATAACGATAACCCTGAATAATAACGATAACGATAGCCCTGAATAATAACGATAACGATAACCCTGAATAATAACGATAACGATAGCCCTGAATAATAACGATAACGATAACCCTGAATAATAACGATAACGATAGCCCTGAATAATAACGATAACGATAACCCTGAATAATAACGATAACGATAGCCCTGAATAATAACGATAACGATAACCCTGAATAATAACGATAACGATAGCCCTGAATAATAACGATAACGATAACCCTGAATAATAACGATAACGATAGCCCTGAATAATAACGATAACGATAACCCTGAATAATAACGATAACGATAGCCCTGAATAATAACGATAACGATAACCCTGAATAATAACGATAACGATAGCCCTGAATAATAACGATAACGATAACCCTGAATAATAACGATAACGATAGCCCTGAATAATAACGATAACGATAACCCTGAATAATAACGATAACGATAGCCCTGAATAATAACGATAACGATAACCCTGAATAATAACGATAACGATAGCCCTGAATAATAACGATAACGATAACCCTGAATAATAACGATAACGATAGCCCTGAATAATAACGATAACGATAACCCTGAATAATAACGATAACGATAGCCCTGAATAATAACGATAACGATAACCCTGAATAATAACGATAACGATAGCCCTGAATAATAACGATAACGATAACCCTGAATAATAACGATAACGATAGCCCTGAATAATAACGATAACGATAACCCTGAATAATAACGATAACGATAGCCCTGAATAATAACGATAACGATAACCCTGAATAATAACGATAACGATAGCCCTGAATAATAACGATAACGATAACCCTGAATAATAATGATAACGATAACCCTGAATAATAACGATAACGATAGCCCTGAATAATAACGATAACGATAACCCTGAATAATAATGATAACGATAGCCCTGAATAATAACGATAACGATAACCCTGAATAATAATGATAACGATACCCCAGAAAAATAATGATAACGATAAAGATAGCCCTGAATGATAATGATAATGATAACGATAGCCCTGAATGATGACGATAATGATAGCCCTGAATAATAATGATAACGATAATGATAACCCTGAATAATAACGATAACGATAACCCTGAATAATAATGATAACGATAGCCCTGAATAATAACGATAATGATAACCCTGAATAATAACGATAATGATAACCCTGAATAATAATGATAACGATAATGATAACCCTGAATAATAACGATAATGATAACCCTGAATAACAACGATAATGATAACCCTGAATAATAATGATAACGATAACCCTGAATAATAACGATAACGATAGCCCTGAATAATAACGATAATGATAACCCTGAATAATAATAACGATAATGATAACGATAACGATAGCCCTGAATAATAACGATAATGATAACCCTGAATAATAGCCCTGAATAATAACGATAATGATAACCCTGAATAATAATGATAACGATAACGATAACGATAGCCCTGAATAATAACGATAACGATAGCCCTGAATAATAACGATAACGATAACCCTGAATAATAATGATAACGATACCCCAGAAAAATAATGATAACGATAAAGATAGCCCTGAATGATAATGATAATGATAATGATAACGATAGCCCTGAATGATGACGATAATGATAGCCCTGAATAATAATGATAACGATAATGATAGCCCTGAATGATAATGATAACGATAATCATAATGATAATGATAACCCTGAATAATAATGATAACGATAGCCCTGAATAATAACGATAACGATAATAACCCTGAAATACATGGGGCCATTATTTCATTTGTGACCAGTATAACAACAGCCTCATCCATCGGGGTGTCTGTGGACTGTTCTGATCCATCGGGGTGTCTGTGGACTGTTCTGACCCATCGGGGTGTCAGTGGACTGTTCTGATCCATCGGGGTGTCTGTGGATTGTTTTGATCCATCGGGGTGTCTGTGGATTGTTCTGATCTATCGGGGTGTCTGTGGACTGTTCTGATCCATCGGGGTGTCTGTGGACTGTTCTGATCCATCGGGGTGGCTGTGGACTGTTCTGATCCATCGGGGTGGCTGTGGACTGTTCTGATCTATCGGGGTGTCTCTCTCCCCCCCGCACCCTGTGAGGACTTGTCTCCGGAGCCATGTGCCCCTCTAGTATCTCAGCCGTTACCAGTGGTATCGCGGCTCATTCTCTTCACCCGCCTCCTCCTTGTTGTGGTCCCTCAGTGACCGGTCCGGACTCCTCGTCCTTGTTTGTTTCTATGGCGTCCATGGAGCTCGTTTACCCTCATTGGGCCTGATCCAGACCTACGCTCAGGAATCGCTCATGTGCGTAGCGTATTTACGCCGGTACCCGCCATGCGCTCCCTTCGGCGCTCCCCTTGGTCGTACTTAGTTTTGCCTTCTTACGCCCAGGAATCCCCACCCTTTCTGAACGTAACCGTGGGTGTCCGTAAGCTCATTGCGTAGTTACAACGCTTGGCACGCCCACACTGTACGATTTACATGCCTCACCCCGCCCTCAGTGCGTAGTTACGACGCTTAGCACGCCCACACTGTACGATGTAAATGCATCACCCCGCCTTAAGTGCGTAGTTACGGGTTTCGTATGGCAGACACGCCCCCTCGACCGTATTTGCGAAGCTGTTACAATGAACGGCCACTCGCTCAGAATTTCGGCCCGGCGCATTGTTACACGCTGCATATGGCGACAGCGTGTAATTGTGTCTCTTTGCCTTAGCAGGATTCTCTGGTCCTGGTCATTGCTCCTTGCTAGGGAACCTCCTAATTACCTGAGCTGTGCAATCAGCAGCCAATGGGGATGTGGCTCTGGCGTTATATTCCTCTCACCTGAATGCCTCTTGCCGGTCACAGCTTCTTGCTCCAGCGTCTCGGTCTGTCTGCAGTTGGTGATTCCTGTGATTGCTATGTGTGTGTTTGCCGTCCAGTCTCCTCTGCAGCCCAGCCTTCCCTCCCCTGTCTGCCTGCTGTCCTCTCTCCTGGTTGTGTGTGGTTCCCTGTCTGTCAGATCAGCCTCGTCTGTCTGCTTCCTCTCTCCTATGAGTTCGGTTCTGGGGACTGCGAACTGTTGTTCCTCCCCTCCATCAGGGGCTCTGGGAAACACCACCCGATAACCCAGACTCCGCGCCCTGGAAGCGTTCTCGTAACATTATGACCGGCCAGTATACCGATAACCCAGACTTAAAGCAGACCATCAATTGTATTCTTATAGTAAGAAAACAATTGCTATTGGAAACGCGTTGGTGGACATTAGGGTGAGATCTCGGCACCTTCCTCTCTATAGGATGCTCTCTCTTCCCCGTACCCGTTATCTGTGTAAGAAGGGCCCTTTATTTTACCAGCTATAGGTGAACGGTGTAACAACTAGGAGGACAGGTGGAACCTAAGGGTGTAGAGAGTGAGGAGGTCTCCTCCCTAACCTGGGTGCATTATTGCTGCATCTTTCAAGCACAAGAGACACTTTGATGTAGAAGTTTTTTATTGTTTTTATTTTAGTTTTTCTGAAAAGTTTGGTTTTGAGTAAATAGCTGAAGGCGTCACAGTGTTCCGTTGTTTGTGTTGGGAGGATCTGGATGATCGATAACAATATTACTGGATGCCAATTGGCAAGACGGGGAGACGGTGAGCGCACCCAGGAGTAGGCGGTCTGAGATCCGTACGGTGTTGCGCTGTGCTGTGTACCTTCCCTTTTTTGCAGAGTGGGACCCGGTTACATCTGGACTCCTGGAGAGAGGAGCTCCAAAGACCGTTGATTTAAAGCGATATAAGGAGGAGGCAGAGCGTGAGTATAAACTCGGGAGGTCTGAACGTACGGTGTTGCCCTATTTCTCTACTATCCCTTCCCTTTCCGGTACTTGGAGACACCGAAACAAAAGGCCGGGAGACCATCTTTAATTCTACAATAAGACGATTACATTTTTTGGAAAGTGTGAGTAGATGAGAGTTATTTGACCCAGCATATACCAATCTGTGACCGTGTCACACTATTATTCTCCATATATACCCGGGATCTTTGCTGTATTGGAAGGTGAAAAGGTTTCCATACAAAGACATCAGAAAATCAATCGAGGACACGAATAACGCACTGAGAGACTCTGAAAAGAGCTTGTGATTGGGTTGTGAGTAGAAGCAAGAGTTTTTTTGAACTGATTACTGTCTTTTAAAGCAGATTTTTTGGGAATTGTATTAATCTGAGGAAGTCTCCATAACATAACCTGCACAAGACTCACCTCAGAACGAGAGACTTAACCCTTTCTGGACATGATTGGTCTTTGCGCCCATTGCTTATACCCCTTTCTTTACTGTGCATTTGTGGACAATTGTAACCCTATATGTCTGTGTTTTGAACCTATTGTGGTGAGGGTTCAGGGTATTAGTGTGGCAGGGATTGTGGTTGCTGTATTTAGATTAGATAACAGTCTTTGCCTCTATTGTGCTAGTTCAGAGCATTTCCTGCAATCGTGTCCTGTTCGCAAGCCCAGGCACTTACAGTTTGGGAATAGGGTGTCCACTCCAGTAACTCCAGACGGGGTATCTAGTCGTGTAACCCCTGGAGGGGCTTCAAGTGCCACAACCCCAGGAGGGGCTTCAAGTGCCACAACCCCAGGAGGGGCTTCAAGTGCCACAACCCCAGGAGGGGCTTCAAGTGCCACAACCCCAGGAGGGGTGTCCAGTCGTGTAACCCCAGGAGGGGTCCTTAATGGCAAGGCCCCTGGAAGAATTGAAGCCTCAGGTGTTGCCTCTAGAGAAGAGCTCCTATGCCCTTCACCCTCCACTGCCGGTCCTCAGTGCCATTTAGTCATTAGTGGCGGTGTGCGTGCCCCGCTTGCCTTAATGGGAGTACCTACACCAGAACCCAATGTCGGGGCGCGTGCCTCAGACCTCATCTGTTGCCGAATCCCAACTGGACTCCGTCTGCTGTTTTCCAGTGTGTCTGTCTGTGCAGCCTATCTGCACTATAAGTCTCAGCATTGCCTGTCTGTTATTACCTAGTGTCTATCTGCACTATAAGTCTCAGCCTTGCCTGTCTGTTATTACCTAGTGTCTATCTGCACTATAAGTCTCAGCATTGCCTGTCTGTTATTACCTTGTGTCTGTCTCAGCCTTGCCTGTCTGTTATTACCTTGTGTCTGTCTGTGCAGTCTATGTGCACTATAAGTCTCAGCATTGCCTGTCTGTTATTACCTAGTGTCTGTCTGGGCAGTCTCTCTGCACTATAAGTCTCAGCATTGCCTGTCTGTTATTACCTTGTGTCTGTCTGTGCAGTCTCTCTGCGTATCAGTGTTGCAGATTATACCATCATCTCCAGTGTGTGTGTCTGTGTAGTCTGTCTGTACTGGTTCTGTACCACTCTCCTGTGTAAGTCTGGCCTTTCCCTGCTTCCTCACTCTTATGAGTTCGGTTCTGGAGACTGCGACCTGTTGGAGCGCAGCCAAGTCCAATCCCACCATCAGGGGCTCTGGGGAACACCAGCCGATAGCACAGACTCCGCGCCCTGGAGCCGGGCTCGTAACACGCATGCGCAGTTAGTACAAATGACTGTTTATACGCTTACGCACCCAAGCGTAGGTCTGGATCAGGCCCATTGTGTCCTCTCTGATGATCTCAGATCTTCTCTCCCGTCTGACGTTTCCAGGCCTCCCTGCGCCATGTCCTCTGGATGTCTTTCCTAATGTGTCCCTGACCATGACATGGAGTGTGCCCCAGAGATGGAGAGTGAGGGCACAGTTAGCAAGTAAGCGGAGCTCTTTCATAGGAATGCTTTTATATTGCACAGCACTTGTATAATGCGTAGCTTTATGCTTAATCCAGAGATCCCCCGAGAACGGAACAAGGGCTCCCCGACTTCCCACATAGTGGCGGTGATTACCCAGCCAAGCTTCAACAGCAAGTTCAGCCGTTCCGTATGTTTATGATATACCTTTCATAACGATATTTTCATTGCGTTTCCAATAATTATACAATAGAAGGCTCCCCAAAACTTTCCCTTTTATTACAAGGGATCCCTATTACAAAAAACAGTTGCGTAACGGCTGGTGTATTCTATAGAAGAGAGCGGAGTAACGGCTGGTTTATTCTATGGAAGAGAGCGGAGTAACGGCTGGTTTATT